>KN489424.1:874-12372 GCA_000787155.1 Scartelaos histophorus
GAGAGAGAGAGGAGGGAGAGAGAGGAGGGAGGAAGAGGGAGAGAAAAGGAGAGATGGAAGAAAAAGAGGAGAGGGAGAAAGAGAAAATGAGGAAGGGAGAAAAGGAGAATGAGAGGGAGAGAGAAGGAGAGAGAGAAAAAGAGAAGAAGAGATGGAAGAAAAAGAGGAGAGGGAGAAAGAGAAAATGAGGAAGGGAGAAAAGGAGAATGAGAGGGAGAGAGAAGGAGAGAGAGAAAAAGAGATGGGGGAGGGAGAAAGACAGAGGGAGGGAGGAGCGAGAGAGAAAGAGCGAGAGGAGGGAGAGGGAGAAGGGAGGGAGGAGGGAGGGAGGAGTGAGAGTGATACTTTGGGAAAGGAGGAGAGAAAGTGAGGGAGCTTTATCCAAACAAAAACAAAGAAAATTATAATGTAACTGGCAGCAAGGAAAAAGTGATAGTTCAACTTTTCGAATGTGACATTTGCCTTTTCACTTGATGCACGACACAGAACTCGGCACAGGAAAAACACACGGGAAAAACACACGGGAAAAACACACGGGAAAAACACACGGGAAAAACACACGGGAAAAACACACGGGAAAAACACACGGGAAAAGGACCGGGATCAAACAGGACTAAACAAGGACTAAGCCAAGACCAGGACTTTTCTCTTATTTCTTTGCATGATTTTTCTTCAAGACTTGAACTCACAAAGGCAGCAATGTTACCAGGACACTGTGACCTGGACCGAACTAGGTCTAAGCTAGGTCTAAACCAGTACTACAGCAGGACTAAACCAGGAATAAACCAGAACTAAACCAGGACTAAACTTGGTCTAAATCAGGCCTGAACCAACGCGAAATCATGTCTAAATCAGGTTTAAACAAGGCCTAAACTAGTGCTAAATCAGCTCTAAACTGGCACTAAATCAGGTCTAAACCAGGTCTCAACCTGTACTAAACCAGGATTAAACCAGTACTAAACCAGATCTAAACCAGGTCTAAACCAGGTCTAAACCAGGTCTAAACCAGGACTAAACCAGGTCTAAACCAGTACTAAACCAGGTCTAAACCATGTCTAAACAGGTCTAAACCAGGTCTAAACCAGGTCTAAACTCACCATATTGCGATGCAGATCTCCTCGGTGCTGGAGCAGAAGGACGACAGGCTGCAGTTGCTCACACAAACACTGTCTCTGCAGATCGGACTCGACACTTCGCACCAGCGACACACGTTGAAGGTCAAGTGAGTGAATCCCTCCACCGCAAACAGGCCTGACCAACACACAACATTTATCACACATTTTAAAATAACATGCACCATAATTCATCCGTGATGAACAATGTCAAGAGGTCCTCAAACAATCCTCTGTCTGTAAGCACACGAGTGTTGCCAGAACTTTATTTAAACAGTGTTTTAATAAATAGCACCTCACACTTTTATTATTACTGGCCAAACTTCACTGTAAATAATCTATTTATCTATTTATAATTCAGTTAGTCTTAATTATCCATTGTTTTATTGGAAATATTTATTTTACTGGTCCACGACCCAGAAGTTATTGGTCACATGACCCCCAGTCCCACACAAGGTCTAAACTGTGGATCTATAATAAGAACAGAAGAAAAGTAATAAGAAGGCATAAGACGTAACAATAAGAAGTAAAACTAATAAAAAGAAGAAGAAGAATGATAAGGTATAATTAGATTTCTATGGTATAAAACATAAATCTTCAATAAAAACAATAGTAAGTAATGGGAATAATAAGTTTTTATTATAATTCTATGGTCTAAACATGGCCGCCCATTCAAGTCAATGGGCCGAGCTCAATGACGCGTGTCTCCAGATTAGTTTAGCCCGGACTAGGTTCTCCGATGTTTCTCTGCCTGTTGAACATTAAAATAACTAACTAGCTAACTCATGACTAAACACACCCAGCCACAACATATTTTGGGAGTAGCAGCGATCAGGAACTTGTGACGCCATAAGTCTTGTTCTGTTAACTTGAACCCAAAAATATTCGTATTACCACCCAGACTACAAATGTGTTTCACCAGGGATCTTCGTCTTCTACTTACTGCACGTTTAATAAATGTTGAAAAAGAACTTTCTCTCACGTCTTTATCTCATTTGAAGAGTGCAAAATGTGCTTTAGAGCCGAGTTACACCTTTGACACCTTTTCAACAACAACAAAAAAACAACAGAAGAAGAAACACTATTTGAGAGGGACTGTCGTAGTTCCAGCTAAGTCAGTTCTCTCTGGTCTCACACTGTGCTAAAACAAAAGTCTAACTAAAAGAGCTTCAGACAGAGCAGAGCCTACAGTTAGCATCACAGCCCGGTAATGTTGACGAGATCAGCAGCAAAGTATCATGTTTTATAATTGTATGTAACTTTACTCAAACAGGAATTTCTGTAAACTTTTAATCAACAACATGAACTCTCTGAAGTGTTTCCTTTATCGCCGTAAAAACGTTAAATTTCCAGTCCACACGAGCTCATAAAACACAAGAACTCCACCCACCGCCTCAGAATGAAATCAGATACTCACATAAAAAGCTTTGTGTAGAATATCACCTCAGAGTATCACAATATTTGTTTGTTTATTGGACAAAAGTTTATGATCGACACTTTTTTGCATTTTTACAAAGGCAGAATCCACATTTTGAGGTTTTACTGGACAAATCCTCACAGAAATGTTGAGCCCACAAGTTTTTCACTACGTCTACGCAGCAAAAACTGGAGGGTTAAAATTTCAGGGTAAAATATTTCAAAGTTGTTTTTGACTCACAAAGTGTTATTTTAACTATTTGAAAGTTAAATGGGGGTTAAAGTTGGGGTTATTTGAGTTGATATGGTTGAAGTTAATTCAGCTTCCACTAGTGTTAATGTGGCTCCTCCCACCACTTCATCCTCCTGTGAGAGAAAACCCGTTTAAATCAGTTTTGTACATAATTGCATCTTATATTAACTAAAATAAAGTGTCAAAATAAAACATCTCTGTCTGTCGTTTAGCTAAATCAGATCAACTCTACAAAGTGTTACCCGTTTACTCTCAAAACGTAAATAAAACTCTTGATTTCGGAGTTAAACAGGAACTTTAGTCCAGTTTTACTTAATTAACATTTCCAAAAATGTTAAATTAACTCTAGAACTGATTGGACTCATATAAACCCTAAGAAAAATTATTCTGTGAGAGTCGATTTTAACACTCCACTTTTTGCTGTGTACAGATATATTACACATTTCATCATAAATTATACTTCTTGTGAAGCCCAAATACTATTTTAGGGTTAGAATTCTTAGAATTTTTCCATTCGTCTTAACAGAGAAGCAAAGTAAATAAGATTTGTACCTTGAAAATTCTAAATTGTTGCTTATTTTTTATATTATAATGTCATAAAACCATTACCATTTAGATCTGCTCATCAGTTACTCATTGTAAATATATGATGTTAGCTTAATTTTGCATCTATTACAGAATTTTGAACATTCTGATGACATAAGATTTAAAAGGGACTATGACATTAAGCAGTTCTACTTCACATTTATTCAATTACAAGTGTTTTTATAGCTCAAAAATACACAAAAACAGGCATTCTGACAGTGAGCCGGGTCACTTCTTCACAGATCTGACCTGTAACTTGGTCTGGTTTTGGTCGCCATATTGAAACATTCAGGACAAAGCAATAACATGTCCATGGAGAAAAGCATTTGGCGGTCACTTTGTCAGAAAAATGACACAATGCACTTTTAATCTGAGGTGAGAGGAATGTCATTTAGTCTGTAAATGATAAACGACCAATGAGCTCCTTTGTTTCACTGAAAAAATGAATCTGATTGGACGATAATGTTTGACTCGAGATGTATAAAAGAATGCATACAAAAAACCCAAAGAGCTATCGGTCTGGATATGCTTATAGTCCTAATAAATCCATAATGACCCCCAGTTTTCCACGGTTATTAAATCTCGGTTTAGTCCTTTTCTTCTCTGATACATTAGACCCTTTTATCAGCGGAGGAAAAGCTTTTGAACCATTGTGTACATTCGAGAGTGGGTAGAGAGAAACGCAGCTGAAATGCATATGCGAGTTGTTTGCCTCCAGAAATAAATTAAAACCAGAACTGCGCTACAAAATATGAGCCAAGTGAGCAGCCAAAACCACGCCCTCTGAGGATTATGGGAAATCTTGGAGACGCAGCCCATACCGCACAGTAAAAATCTGCCTGGACCGACTCACTGTAAACTCACTGTTTACAAGTGAAATTAGTTTAGGATAGTGCTGCTGCATAGTTGTTTGCTGACTGTATTTTGCTGTACATTTACATGCAAAAAATACAAAATAACAGAAATAAACAGAAGAGAAGTGGGGGAAAATCTAAGTTTCGAATTGATACTTTGCAAATTCTACCAAAAACAGTTAAGATACTTTGAAAACTCAACCAAATAAAAATACAAAATGGGTTTAAACAGCGCATGTTCAGCAGCCTGTGATCAATGCAGGACATTTTTGACCCAGCTGAGGTGATTTGCAGCAAAAAAGATGAGAAATACTAACTGAAAAACTGTATTTTTTATGTAGCTAGCGTGCAACTGTAATGTTATTTCGAGAGGGACGTCACAAGTCAGTTTAAACAATGCTCAGATTCAAGTCTATCCTTTGTAACAGAGATTCACACGCAGCAGTGCCTACAGTTAGCATAACAAACGCAGCAAATGTTGAAGATATCGGCTGAAAAGTGAGTATGTATGGATTTACTTTAAACAATAAATTCTACTGCTACTAGACCATATACAAACACTGCAAAAAGCTTGGAAATTTTTAAGATATAAAAATTAAATCCATCAGAAAATGACTCAAAAATAGTGAAATAATCTGTCCATGCAGCAAGATCATTTTACCTGGCAAGTTAGTTTTTGTTTCTTTTTTTTACATTAATCTGTATGTTATCCCCGTCATCAGTGTGGCCCCTAAACAGACTTACCCCCGACGCCCCGTGTGACGAGTTCGCCCGGTTTTGGTGCTGGTGAAAGTAGTTCCGGCAAGTTGTCTGGGGTCTCGAAAATAAAGCGTTTTCTTCTCAAAACATGTGTTCAAAAGAGTGACACATTTGCGTGTCAAAATCGTTGTCAACGAAAAAGTCAAACCTCATAATCGCTTGGCACTATTTTCTCTCCGTTCGTATCACTGCGCTGCCGCCAGGTGAAGTCGCTCCTGTTTCACTGGGTTTACGGCTCGGAAAGTTAACGGCAACATGTCCGACTATTTACTTATATACTTGCTCTGTCACGTTAGCTCTCATGTTAGCTCTCACGTTAGCTGTCACATTAGCTCTCACATTAACTATCACATTAGCTGTCACATTAGCTCTCATGTTAGCTCCCATGTTAGCTGCCTCGTTAGCTCTCACGTTAACTGTCTCGTTAGCTCTCACGTTAGCTGTCACATTAGCTGTGACGTTAGCTCTCACGTTGCTTTCTGTTAGCTCTCACGTGTCGCGGCGTCATCGGTCTGAGCACGTAAACTCTGCCAAACAACTTAAACAAGCGTTGGATTCGTGCGCGGCTCCCAGCTCGCAGCGGCGCGGAGTGATACAAACGAACAAAAAGTAGTGCCAAGCGACTTTTTCGACGACAACGGTTTTATGACGCAACTATATCGCTCTTTTGAACACATATTGTTTTGAAAAGAAAAAAACAAGTATTTTTCTTCTTTATTTTCGTGACCAGAGTCAACTTGTCAAAAAAAAAAAAGAAATTATCCCTTTAAAATAAACTACCTCTAAATTAGAATGAAGCAGTCTCAGAACTAGTAAATCAATAATAAATCTGAAAACAAGATGAATAATCTGATATAAGTTTTAGAATCTTGGCCAGATCAGATAAATTTGCAGTGAACTCAACTTTCAGTGAAATCACAACTGAAATTATCATTGAAAAATCACTTACAGTTATCAAAAGGAAAATAAGGATAATATAGGGAATAAGTGAAGCAAAAGTGAATAGAAATCAAATAAATAAAAGAATAAACTGTGTCTACTAAACTGACGGTCCGTAGTGAATTGTGAACTTGTGAAGGCCTATATTAAACGTCCATTATCTCCAGTTGAACAAAGGCCAGTGTGTGAGCTGTGGATCTGAGCGCACTGGGGAACACAGAGGCTGGTACTCTCAAAATGTGGAGGGTTTTATGTGGGGCAGTGGGTACGAGTCTGCAGAACTCAGTGGCTTAAAGCGCATTTGACAGATTTGTATATTTTTCCAGTTCTGACTCTTGAGTTTGGTGGGATCCTGCGGTCAATATTTATCATAGTTTTACATCGGCGTCAGTTTGCGAAGAAAAGTTGTAAAAGAAGGAACAGGAAGTGTTATCGATTCATCCAAAATGCAAATAAGGCATTTTTTTGGAGTTTAATACGGATGTAACAATATCCAAGTCTCACGATACGATATGAACACAGTACGATATTTATTGCGATATCGTGGGAAAGCTCACGATATTACGATATTCTACATAATAACAAGACTGACATTATAAAATACTTTAATACTTTTTGGTACATTTATTTTCATATTCATATCAGTGACATTTTTTAGTTGAAGTGCAAAATTCAAGTAATGACTAAACATTTGGGATGATGATATCCAAATCTCCATCTGCATCTCACGGTACAATATTTATTCCGATATTTTGTGGAGGCTACAAAATTGTGAACATGCTGCTTTTTCCTTTTAAAACGCCATGATAAACCTTTGGTGCTGTTATAATACAAAAATAAGATTTAAAAGTGCTTCATAACAGTTATTTCTTCACGTTGTCTGCACTGAAACAGCAAAGGATCATGGTCTATGTAGTTCCCTCTGAGTTTTTTTTTTTAGTCATTACTGCACCACAACAATGAATTTAAACAAAGACACAATATATTGCGATATTATTGTGAGACTTTTGGCGATACGATATCACAATATTTCAGTTATTGTTACACCCCTACAGTTTAAACATTGATTTTAAAGTGCATTGTGAGGGCCCGTCAAAGACTTTTCTCCATAGAGATGTTATTGCTTTGTCTGAATGTTTCGCAGTACAACATTAAACCTTTCGATCTTCATGTTGACCAAACCAGACCAAGTTACGGGTTAGATCCGCGGAGAGGCAGCCAAGCTCACAGTCCGGATTCTTGTTTTTGAGCTATAAAACCACCTGTAATTGATTAAATGTAAAGTAGAGCTGTTTAATGTCACACTGCGGAACATTCCAGGCAGAGCAGTGACTTATCTCCATAGAAACAAGCAGGTGACGGAT
This sequence comes from Scartelaos histophorus, assembly GCA_000787155.1. Taxonomy (NCBI): domain Eukaryota; kingdom Metazoa; phylum Chordata; class Actinopteri; order Gobiiformes; family Gobiidae; genus Scartelaos; species Scartelaos histophorus. The sequence goes on from KN489424.1 coordinate 8,157, forward strand.
GCCCGACCAAAATGCTGCCTCAGTAAAAAAGACTAAGCAAGATTTTTTTGTGAAATCTTAGGCTACGTTTATATGACAACGGTTTGAACAGAAGACGCAAAAGTGGCGTTGCGTCTTCACTTTTTACTCGACGAGCGTTTCAAAAGTGTGTGGTATTCGACTGGGTGCATGCCAGGCCTCTAGGTGGCACTGTTATACACTATTGTACTGTATTTATGTGACATAAACACGTAAATGTGAGCAAATCTGACAGAGTTTTGCGTCTTGGGCAGTGTAGACGGAAATTCTACAGCGAAGCGGATTCAACATTTCAGATTTTTGCGTTTTTAAGCCCCAAAAACGCCGTCGCTGTCAGAACAAAAGGCACCTCCGATAAAATATTTTGACGTTTTCGTGTAAAGAGGCCCTTAAATCCAATGATGTTAACTGTGTTTTAGAGAAATTATTAGTCTAGTTTGTCAAATGCAGTTTTGTAAGTAAGTTATTTAGAATTATTTAGTCTCAACTGGAGATGTAACGATATCAAAATCCATCAATACGATATTTTCTGCGCTTTTCACGGTTCGATGTTGCTTACGGTGTTTTGTGGAGGTGAACAAAATTGTGATTATGCTACTTTTTTCTTTTAAACGCCTTAGAAAAGCCTTAGAAAAGCCTTTGCTCCTGTTATAATACAAAAAAATAAGATTTAAAAGTGCTTCGTAATAGTTATTTCTTCACGTGAGGTGAACAATTGTGATTATGCTACTTTTTTCTTTTAAACGCCTTAGAAAAGCCTTAGAAAAGCCTTTGCTCCTGTTATAATACAAAAAAATAAGATTTAAAAGTGCTTCGTAATAGTTATTTCTTCACGTAGTCTGCACTGACAACACCAAAGGATCATGGTCTATGTAGTTCTTTTTAGCTTTTTTGAGTTTATTTACAGCACAACTCACACAAAGTAATTCAAAGTGGTTTACAGAATAAGAAAAACATTAAAACTTGTGAATTTATGGTGTTGTTGTTGATGATAAATTGTATTTTGGAGGATGAATCTACGCGGCTGAGTTTGTTTGTAGTTGCTCAAGGGCTACAGATGGAAAGTAGTTTGTGGATAAATCTGGCACAGAGCAGATTTTCTCTAGGAGTAACGTTTTCTGTGTCTTTGTTTTAAATAAATCAAATCAAATCACAACGAAGGATATCAAAATCACCATAACAACTCATTTAAGCAAAGGCCCGTGATATTATTGTGAGACTTTTGGTTATTGTTACATCCCTAGTTTCATTTGGATTTATGTTTATACAAGATTTCACAATTCAAACAAAATTATAATACTGTGGAGAAAGAATATTGTACTGAATAAGTAAACCAAAAAGTCAAATAACCTGACTCCAGTGACAGATCATTGGATGGAAACACAAATGATTTCAAAACCACGTTGCAACTAACTAAATCAATAAAACCAAGCTATAAATACTTGTTTTTGCAGAGTGTTTCAGGGCAGCTACGGCTACAGATGCTTATTTATTTGCTTATTTAATTAATAAACAAGCTATAAATACTTAATATTGTTTTTGCAGAGTATTTCAGGGCAGCTACGGCTACAGATACTTATTTATTTGCTTATTTAATTAATAAAGTGTAAAAATATATTACGGTTCTAATATTAAACATGCAAGAAATTAATGAAAAGGAGCAGAAAAGAGTCCAGACACAACACAAACACTGAGAGTTACTTTAAATAATTTAAAATCAGTAATTTTCATTTCAATCACAAATATTTGGGTCAATGACGTGACGTGTTGCAGTTTCTTCAGCTAAAAAGGTTCAAATGTGATAATAATCCCCACATCCCTGTAGAACCTCTGGCCTCCATAATTTATTCTGCATGTTTTTTGTCCTTAAAGTGTCAAATGTTCATGTGGTGCGACCGTCCGCCCTTAACTCAGGATTTTTAAACTTCTTTAAAACGACTCTAAATCTAATCACATTTATTTTCTTTCTTTTTTGTCATATTTTCTCAAATATTGTCCTAGCGTGTCCATTTTTTCAGATCTCACGTTTTCAAATCTCAGTCTCATGTTCATATGACTCAGACTTAGATGAACATCCCAACATGTTTTAGAAAATAAAACTATTTTAAGTTTATTCTCGGTCGCACCACATGACATTTTTTAAGATCGTAGCCAATTCATGTACATAAAAAACACTAAAAATGCTTCATATAAACGTCAAACACAGATTTATGCTCCTGACATTGTAAAGATTTGAAAAAGTTCAATAGAAACACATAAACCCTAAATCTAATCACATTTATTTTCTTTCTTTTATGTCATATTTTCTGAAGTGTTTTCAGTCCCGGATGAAATTTCATCTTTATTGAATCGATATTTCCTCCATAATATTCAAGCAAATATTGTCCGAGCGTGTCCATGTTTTCAAATCGCAATCTCATGTTCATATGACTCAGAACTCACCATGTTTTTTAAAATAAAACTATTTTAAGGTTATTCTCGGTCGCACCACATGAGGTCGTAGCCAATTACTGTACATAAAAAAACACTAAAAATGCTTCATATAAATGTAAAACACAGATTTATGCACCTGACATTGGAAATATTTGAAAAAGTTCAGTAGAAACAAAATATTGAAACGTGCCTGTTGAAAATCATTATACGTCTTTAACCCATGAATCAATAGCAAAAAGAGATCCTCACTTTTACGCACTTTACAAAATGCTCTTTACACAAGCCTGAAAAAACACCCATAGTCAAAGTTGCTAAGATGCACACGAGAGATTTGTGCGTTTGCAGGTACAAGTGAAAGACAATTCTTCTGATCTCGTCCTGAAAAATACGAGATATCCTGAGCAGAAATACTGTGAAACAACTTTAACCTAATCTAGCAATAGGGGAAGTGTAATAATAGCGTAATAATCCTACGTTATTTCTGAATACTGTGGAGTTTTGATTTTGTACTACACCACAACAAACTTTGCAAAACCTGTGCGTAAAACTTTGGCAGATTTGACACATAGACATAAAACTTGGAGCATGTATGTTTTCTCCAAATTTCTCCAAAACTATTGAAATGTCATAGTTCAGACATAATTGGGGTCGTTTAATCCCAGTTTAGTCGTTAAACCAGAGTTAATTTCTGAGGTTAAAAGTCCGGATTTGATCTTGAATTAGACGTAAACCAAAACGTAGAAAAGACCAAACTAAAGCGAAACTAAAGCACATATTTCTCAGTAATGAGTTAAAAGTTACACCAGACCTACAGAATGTCAAGCCTGGTCTTCTCCTCCTGACAGCTCAACACACAAATGAATTTCAGAGCATGAACACCCAAAACATCTGACAACGAGTCCGAGATCGGAGACAGTTTTGAGCTGCTAAAAAGAAAACTCAGAAGATCAAACTCTGTAACTTACACAGACTTAGTAAAACCAGGATTCCAACCCGGGATGTCTTGCTCCGAACCATGGTATAAGTCCGTTCAAGTGCCGAGTCCCGGAGCCAGAGAAGGGCTGGAGAAGGGGGGAAGGGCCCAGATGTTTTCAGTCCAGATGTGGATAAGCTCCGCCCCCATCGCCGCTGCCTTTGTGTCAAAACTCTGCAAGAAAATCAGCAGAAGACACTGAGGGCTTTCAAACACACATCAGATTTGGGTCAAGTTCTGTTTTTAGTCCTGGATTTGAGGGTCCAGGGTCCTCTGTGTGAAGACAGGACCTGAGTGTTATCGTCACATATTGTGCACATTTCTGTTTTTTAGCAGATGATAATCAGCAATCAGCCATTAGAAACTGAAAGGACATAACTATCTCTATAGCCCATTTAGTCCTGTCTTCACTACTGATTTAGTTCAGTTGTTGTTTCCGGAGGTGGAACCAAGTCACTGTTTTGCAAGTAAATCAAGTCTCAAGTTTTTGACCTCTTAGTACTAGCACAGATCATAAACTGTACCAACAAGTGGACCAAGGGAGTATGATTTCACTCATAGTGTTTGACACTGAAAAGCAATGACAAGCATAATTTGCTTCCTTTATATGAAGTTCTCTATTTTTATTAGTTATTTTAGATACTACAAATGTCACTAGAACTAACACACTGTGCTGTGTTCAAAGTGCCAAATAGAGTAACTACATTTCTCAAAATGAGAAAGAATGTTTCTAAAGGATCTTTACCTTCACTCTAGTCAAGATTTACACTGGAAACAAATAAGAAGCATTAA
>JACN01041437.1:0-11214 GCA_000787155.1 Scartelaos histophorus
GTAAAATCTTCAGATCAATTCTAAAACGTGCATCATAGTGGTAAAAGGCGTGTGAGAGAGAGCTGTGCTGTTGCTGTACACTATGGCCCTCCAGATAACAGCACCCAAGATAGCACCCTGGCTGATAATGCTAGCACCCAGAGTATCAATGGCACCCGGGTTAACAACATGAAGATCCAAGTGTGAGAGAGTGAGGGGATTTATACTTTTTTGCAGCAGAAAGCAGGAAAGGGTACTGCCCGAGGTACTCCAGATTGCTGTACGCAAAAAAGCACCCATAGCACCCATATCATATCAGTGTCACTCGTAGCAGCACCCACCCAGACAACTGAACTTTTCTGCAGCCAAATACAGAGGAGCTGCTGTATATCATCACAGCACCCACGATGGCACCCAACATGGCACCTGATAGATATCCAAGTCTCGCGATACAATATTCAAGTCTCACGATACGATATTCAAGCCTCACGATAGAAATCCAAGTCTCACGATACAATATCCATGTCTCACGATAGAAATCCAACTCTCACGATACAATATCCAAGTCTCACGATGCGATATTCAAGCCTCACGATACGACATACAAGTCTCACAATACTATATTGTCACAGTACGATATTTATTGCAATATCGTGGGAAGGCTCATGATATTACGATATTCTACATAATAACAAGACTGAGATTTTAAAATGCTTTGGTGCAACATTTATTGTCGTATTCATTTCGATATGATCTCACAGTACGATATTTTTTTAGAGGCTTTCAAATTGTGAACATTCTACTTTTTAAATGCTATGATAAGCCTTCGGTACAGTTAGAATACAAAAATAAGATTTAAAAGTACTTAATAACAGTTATTTCTTCATGTAGTCTGAACTGAAACAGAAAAGGACCATGGTCTATGTAAATCTCTTTGGGTTTTTAGCTATTCCAGCACCACAACAATGAATTTAAGTGAAGAGACTTGGGATTTGCTATATTGTGATGGCCACAATATTATTGCGAGACTTTTGACGATACGATATTTTGTTTATTGTTACACCGCTATCGTGCGCATATGACAAAAATGATCTTATGAGATTTTTTTTCACTGAATTTAAGAACAAGTTAATCTGAGCTGATGAGTTATACAATTTGAGAAGCTGTAGTTCGAAAAAGCAGTACTACAGTGACTTCTAAGCTATAAAATAAAGAAAAATACTGAAGCCAAAATTGTGAAATGGATTGTACTACTTATTTATTAGAGATTATCTCTCATCCCATTCCAGGTAAGAGCACAGGCCACATACGATTCCTTCAAATGAAAAAACACGTCTAAACTTTTGACGTGTAGCGTACGCATAAAACTTCTCATCTAACTTGTTGTTGATCACCTCTGACTTTGTTTAGCGTGTGCGCGTGTCCTCCCCTCCACAGCCACAATAATGAAATTACCCATGCGCTCTATATGTCTTCACACCACGAGCCCGGCGCGCAATCAGCCTATAGGAAATCTCTCTAATTAGCCATCAGATTCATCAGTATGCTAATGAATCCTTATTGATACAGTTCCACCTTTGGAGCGAGCGCGAGCGAGGGGCCGGCGGTGGAGAAGCTGACGACTCTGCCAATATGCTCTCCCCATATGGTCGCGTTGGGTGCATCTGGCGCTCTCATACAGTTACCGTGCAGTCGCCTATACCTCCAGTTGTATTCGCACCTCCCAAAGTGCAAATGAAAGGCAGCCGGCTCGTGCGACCGGGTTAATTAGAGCCAGGCCAAGTGAAGTCACACTCCTCGTGGCAAAGGCGCCGCAACCCTCAATTACGCGCGGCGAACGAGGCAATTAAAAAGCCCCCGTCCCGTGGAGCCGTACCTGGGTCCGTGTGCAGCCCGCCCCCCCTCCAGACCTCCACACCTCCTCCAGACCTCCAGGGAGCGCAGCCTGGTAATGAGTATTGATCAGACAGTGTTAGAGCGTGTCGAACAACACTGTTATTTTAGCTACTGACTCTATGTGAGGAGCACAGGCAGGTCGCCCTGGGTTCAGGAGTGTGTGATGAATGAGACGACAATGGACGCTGCTTACAGTGTCTGTGTCAATAACAGTCTTGTTCGGGTCGCCAGATGTAAAGCGCTGATATTATTGCAAGGCTGGGCAAAAAATCTATTAAATCGTTTAATTGAATTTGAAGTTCAAATCGATTTGTTTGAAAGAAAAACATTTTTATATTCCTCACTTTCTTACATTGGAAAGTGCACTGAGGCTGCTCACTTTGGTCACAGGAGCAGAGTTTAGCACCAGGCCACAGGACCGTGCAGCGCTGAGGCTTTGAGATCTGTGACATCAAATCAAATGGTGGGGCTCCGGGTTTAACGCAATAGTTGGTTTTATTTTATTCAGAAAATTAGATTAAATAGATTAAATTAAATCACTGAATACAAACTTTAAAAAATTTTTTTGACCATTTAATGAAGTTTGCAGAACATTTTTAGTGAAGAGGACGTCATGATGTTCCACCTTCTCGTGACTGCTTTTAAAAGAGCCCTTCCAGACTGATATGTAGATATGGGTGTGAGACAATTCATAGTGCCTCACAAATCAACCTGCAGGTGCAAACTGGCAATCTGTACATTCTGGAAAAGTCCCGAGCGATTGTCTGGCAGTGGAGCGAATCAGTTCTCGATTTCCTCAAAGTCCAGGGCCGTTTTTTGGTCCCAGTCCACCTCTGCCTGTTTGGATCTCTGTGCCAGGGTTTACAACAAAGACGGTATAAAGAAGTGGAATAAGAGAGTGCCACATCACCCATAGTGTTCAGCTCCACTCAAATGAAGCTTTTGTGACTTTTGTTTCATAGACATACTAATCAACCTATTACATTTAAGGACAGCTAAGACAACAAAGGGCCTCCTGAGGGTTAGGGAAGATTTTCAAACTTCTATTAGGTTCTTCATCTTGTTTTCAGATTTATTCTCTACTCACTAGTTCTGAATTGGCTGTATAATCTTACAAACTGTCACATTTATTTCTTCCATGACTTAATTAGTCAGAAAACCTTAAACTTAGGCATTAAATGTTTAAAAGGAGCTACAATTCATTTTTCATTTCACTTCACTTGTTTTTTAAATTCAGTGATACAGATTTACTTAATACAAGACTAACTACTAACTATTATCATGCACAAGTGATTTTAAGTACTTTTATCTAGAATTTAGCATCTAGTATCTTAGCATTTAGCATGAATTTATTATCAGGTCATTCATCCTAATCATAAACTTGTTTTAAGTCTGTTTATCTAGAATTTAGCAGAATTTAAGGCATTTTATCTAGAATTTGGCATCAGAGAACTTATTATCAGGCCAAGAAAACTGATTTTAAACATTTATCTCAAACTTAGCATATATAAACTTATTTCCAGCACTAAAAATCCCAACATAGACTGTGATGGAGGCAGTAGTGTTAATGACTGGTTTGGTCTCACATGTATTTACACAAAGACAGGCAAAGACACATATTAGGAATAGGAACCGGTTTACGAACAGATTATCAAAATAAATACACCAGGATCGTGCGTTAATAACATTTTAAGACCAAAATGTTGAGCCTTTTTCAATACAAAGTGAACCGGAGCCAGAGTTGATGGAGCCAGAAGTTCGTCCATGCTCACTTCCTATTAACCATGTCCATCTATATATAGAGTCTTATATATACAGTCTTTGCTTTCCAAGAACTGATCTACCTCAAGTTCACCTCTTGTTTATCTGTTTGTAAATGAGCCTTGACAGAATCCTATTTTTCCTCGCTGTGCCCCGTCCCTCCCCCTGAGCTGGCTGCCTTACCTCAGTAGGTGCACTGTGGCCCTCCCGGAGCTGTGTGGAGCTGGGGGCTGTGTGCTCTGCTTCTCCCCAGCTCACAAACACCGAGCCCTGGGGTGGAGTGATTAGTATACGGGCCCATAGCTGGAAGCGCAGAATATCTTAGGTTCTACGCCAAGCGCCTGTGGTAAACCTCCAGCGGCCCTTCAAAATTTAATGTGCTGTAATAGAAAAGGGAGCAGAGGATTCCAGGAAAATATTGCAAGGAGGTTTGGAAATTAAAAACTGCTAAGCTTTCAGAAAAGGTTTTAAATATTTTAGTAAGAAATGTGAATTTAAGAAGCAGTATAGGTGCAATAAAGGAGAGGTAACAGTAATGTGATGGAAAATATAATACAGGGAGAAAATTTGCATATCCCTCTGTGTTTTGTTTTTTTAATACAGATTAATATCAGACTGGTCCCCACGCTGTCCGATACATCCTTAGACTGTGTATAAAAATCTTAAAATATTCACATTGACCCGTTCTACGTGATCCTGGTGTATTTATTTTTCTATTTTGTTCATAAATCGAGATACAAACATCAATAACAGACAAATCAGGGATCTTCTTTCCCAGAGGTCACCCTCGCTTGCTCTGATTGGCTCTTTGGTTGCTATGATACTTGCTGTCGGAATTCCAAATATGTAACTCAGCTTTAAATTCGCTCCTATAACTGATTGTTTTGATGAGCTTCATTTGACTGGAGCCGAACACGACGTCACACTCTCTAATTACCCTTGTAAATCTATCATTTTGGTGTCGCATTTTGTGCACTAATAAATGGATAATGTTTGATCTTTATAGGCATTTAACTTTACCTCATCTAGAGCTTACCATGGTTCTTCTATAAACAAAAGTTCTTGTGAAGGAAAAATGTCTCAATTTTGTTTTGGTTGTGGAAAAAGCATGGAGACTCCTGTACTAGGGTGACCGGACGTCTCTATTTTCAGTTCCAGCTTTGAGCCCAGTAGATTCATACAGAACCAGAGATTTGTCCCAGTTTTGTCAAGAAACGTCCCAGGTGTCCCTATATTTGACCAATTTGACCAAGTCTAAACTAAAACTAAACCAGGACTAAAAAAAAACAATTATTACAAATTTTGGATTAATTTGATCCTCACCAGAAGAAAAAAATGGCATTTGTTTGACCAAAATACAGAAATCCATGTTTACAAATGACCATAAAGCAAAAAAATGCAGCATCAGAAGTCCCTCAGAACATGACGAGAATCCACAATGTGTCACGCTTTTTTCACTATTTTACTCATAACCATCCCAACCTGGGCGTGTGAAAGTTTAGAATTTTGAAAATCTGGTCACCCTACATTATATAGACATATAGAATAATGTTAACAAAAACAATCTAAAAACAAACTCAATTCTGAAAAGGAGGGAGCTGAAGGCAAAAATGAAGTGGAACATTATGTGATGTTCATGGAAAAACTGGGATTAATTTCAGAATATCACAAATTATGAAAAATCAAGACAATTTGGAAAATGAAAACCTCTCAGATCCATGTGAATGATTTAGAGCCCCGTTTAAAAACACTTACAATTGTGTTTTAGATTATTTGTTTATTTGACAAGAGTTTATGATCCACACTTTTTGATTTTTACAAATCAACATTTTGAGGTTTAACTGGACAAATCTCACTAAAATCAATCACTCTTTATTTATAGAGCGCTTTTCATACAAAAATGTACAATACAAAATACAAAGTGTTTTACAGAGATTAAAGACATAACTATCTTTTACATTACACTATCAGGAATCTGAGTTTACTATCCATGACATAACCATCTTTAATATAACAATATCAGGAAACTGAAACTATAGAAATGTTGAGGCCACAGCAGTTTTTCACTTCACACATTTCATTATAAATTATACTTTTTGTGAAGCGCAAATACTATTTTAGGGTTAGAAAACTGTATTTTTGCATCCTTCCAAAATAAATATGACTTGTAGCTTGAAAATTTAAAATAGTTGCTTATTTTTTGTTTCATTGTCATAAAACCATTAGCATTTTGGTCTGCACATCAGTTAATCATCGTAAATACATGACGTTAGCTTCATTTCGTTACAGAATTTTGAACATTCTGATGACATTAGATCGGAAAAGGTCTATACCCCCAGTGTAAACAGTTTTGTGTCACTAAAGTAACCCGATCCCACCTGCGCCGCTCCATCCTCTTGCCGACGAGCTCCAGAAGTTGGCGTTATTTCCGGCTTCGCACCGATAGCCGCGCGCTCGCCGCTCGCGATGCCGCGCACGGCTAACCAAATCAGGCTTTCCTGGACAAAAACAGGCCCGACTCCCAACCGCCCCGCGCCTTCATCCTCCCACGGGCCGCAAATTGACATGTCTCCCTTATGATCTCGACATATGATTAAGATTTAATGCTGGAATTATCGTCATTAAAACTACATGACTGATACGGGGGGCAGATGACGAGCTATTCATTTGAGCGACTCTTCCTGTAATAATATTGAAACAGACAGTCTGCAGCGGCTAATTATCATCTAATAACTGGCAATCTGTACCCAATCGGAGGAAATGACGCCAAGTTAGCAACACACACACACACACACAGACGCACAAACACACGTACAGTGAACAAGTATGATCCATATTCAATTGCATGCATATGAATTCAGTTAGGAAAAATAATATGTTTTTGATAGTACGTGTTATAACTACATTTCAATTAGCCTTAATAAAGCAGGAAGAAAGATCAACAAATAGTTTAATAGAGTGAATCTGGTTTAGTAACGACTTAAACTGGAGTTGGATATGAATTAAAGCTTCCGTATTACATAAAACGGATTCTTGTGAGCGTTAAACCATGAGATGAGCTTGTTACTTCCTCGAAAATACGTCTGGAGTTGAGTTTTGTTTCATTCACACGTTTGAGTAACACTTTATTATTTCTCTGTCTGCAGCTCCGAAACTCAGAATGGTCAGTTCCAGCTTGTGATGTCACACAGTGGTAGTTTTTAAGTTAAGAGTGGCGATTCCAGAGCTGAAATCATTCAACTGATTCTACAGGAGTCACATGGAGCACTTCCTGTATCACCACATGACATCATAAGGTGGAACAGAGTGTTCTCAGTGTAAGAGAAGAAGCCTAAATATGCAGGGTTTGTGTGAATGAAGCAAAACACAACTCCAGGTCTGTTTGTGATGAAGAAACAACAGAATATTATTAGAAAATAGTGTAATAAATGGGCCCTTTTCATTTTAAGTGACGAGTGATGAATCAGGATTGGACAGTCCTATTACCGGAACAACATGTTTTAAAGTTCAAATATGGGTTAATATAACAGGCCATGACTCATGTGGAAGCTCAGAATCTCCAGAATTCCCCTATTTTAGGTTTAAACCAACTGACTTTCAGCACTGAACCTGGCAACCCAAATGAGAGGCTTGTGTGAGGCTTTTTCTGCTTTCTGGCTGGATAATTATCTAGAGAACCGGAACACCAGATTACAGCATAAACAATTTGGCGATCATGTCTGATGCTTTGAGTAAATGAGCTCGCAGTTATTATCACTTGTTTGATTTGAACACGTTTGTATTTGAGGACGGACAGCTTCACTGATCTGGCCAAGATTTTCAAACTTCTATCAGGTTTTTCCATCTTCTTTTCAAATTTATTCTCTACTTACTCATTCTGAATTGGTTGTATAATCTTACAAATTGTCACATATTTTTCTTCCATGACTCAACTTGTCAGAAAATCTTAAATTTAGGCAAATGTTTTAAATGTTTAAAATACTAGATTTGCTTGAAGCAGACTGACTACGAGCGACTCTCATGTCAGACTGATTTAAGGACAAATATCTAGAATTTAGCCTCTTTGAATTTATTATCAGGACATTCAGCCTAATCATAGATGATTTTTAAGTGTGTTTATCTAGAATTTAGCAGAATTTAAATCATTTTATCTAGAATTTGGCATCTGAGAACTTATTATCAGACCATGAACACTTACACTGCAAAAAACCCCCTCCTTAAAACTAGAAAAATACACTTGTTTTAAGTCAATGCGCTAGAAACAAGTGAAATGATGTACCAGAGCAGTAAGTGAAATGTAATCTTAAAATATGAAAATATATCTAGGCCTTCATAAATCTCAAAATAAGTACGTTTTTAATTGTAATGTCTTAAACACATCTTAACACTTGTTTTGCTTGTTTTGTGTGGATTCTAAGTAGTTTATGTATGTATATATATATATATGTGTAGGTGTGTGTGTGTGTGTGTGTGTGTGTGTGTGTGTGTGTGTGTGTGTGTGCGTGTGCGTACGTGTGTGTGTGTGTGTGTGTAAACTAAATAAGAAAAAATAAATAAATATGTTTAATAATCATACACTGTGAAAAACATAATCTAGCCAAGTTGAGATCACTTAAATTAAAAAAGAAAAAAATCATAATTTGACAAAATTTCACTGGACAAGTAAAATTGACGACCAATGGAACAAGACTTTTTGCACTTAAAATATAAAAATACATCTTGCAACACTTAAAATAAGAAAAACATCAACTATTTGTGCTTGAAATAAACAAAATCTAATGTTTCTTGAATTAAGAACAACACACTTATTGCACTGGCAAATCATTTTTCTTGTCAAGTCGAATCTAGTCAAATAAAGTGAAATGTTATTCATTTAAATCATTTGAACCTACGTAGATATAGTTTTTTTCCCAGTGCATACATATTTAGCAGTCATTTAGAATATATCCCTTCAAACAAGATATATAAGATTTTTTTGTCTAGACTTAAGAGAATAAATTGATTAGTTTTATAAAGTTTGCAGTGTACTAGAGTCTACTTCATCTAAATTTAGTTTATTTTAAGAGAACTTGTCAAGTAAAATGATCTTTCTGCATAGACAGATACATTTATTACTTTAAAGTCATTTTCGGATAGATGTAAGTGTTTATTCCTTACATTTTTTTCAGGATAAGCTTGACAGAATTTTAAATCTGTCCTTTTAGGGTTAGGTTCAGTCTCCAGGAAATGAATTAAGTGAATGCAATGTCCCCAAAATGCCTGGATGTCTAATGTGTGTGTGTGTGTGTGTGTGTGTGTGTGTGTGTGTGTGTGTGTGTGTGTGCGTGTGTGTGTGCGTGTGTGTGTGTGAAAAGTGCTCCCTCAGCTCTTCTCTTTAAACAGTAGTGTGCGCACTCTCCCGCCCCCTGCAGCGCGGCCCCAGGTACTGCTCGCCAACGCGCCCCATTAATAAGCAACATATTTGGTTTGGAGCAGCCCAGAGCGCCGAAGCCGTCAGGGGGGAGTGGGTGGTGGGTGCTAGGTGTGGTGCCACCCCGGGGTGCCCACATGCTCCTCGGAGTGAGAAGTTGGTTTGTCGCACCCCGTTTGCCACCCGATCTGTGACGCACTCAGCCTCGGCCCCTCCACCACCACCTCCGCCACCACCGCGACGCTACTGCTGCTGCTTTTCAAGAAGTTTGACGAGACAATCTGGCAACGTGGCATGTGTTGATTGCACGTTGGAGCGCGTATGACAATGTTATCACCACTGAGAAACAGAACACAATGTATCACTTATGCGCTCATGCTAATTGTATGGAAAAGTTATTCGGAAAAGTTAAGTCACAGAAATCATGTGCAACAGAATGGAGCTGTAATCAATGCAACAACATTCACTTTTTAATTGTGATTTGTTCAGTCTTTCATTTTAAAGAAGACACACTGTGCTTGTGTTTTCTATATAGTTATAATCTATGACACCCCTGGATCATTGTGGTATATTTGGACATTTTAAATTCACAATATTCATCTAAACTGACTTTAAAAAGAAACAATCCGCTGACTTTTGTGTTAGAAAACTGCGGTGCCCAATGGGACCTGACGTGGCTGTAAACTCAGACTTGTTACGTAACAAATGATCACAGCTCACAGTGGACCAAACTCATTCTCAACATCCTAACTGATGAGTTTATAAGAGCATTTCACAACTTACGGTGACCAGAGTTTTGCTGTTACATCGCAAACAAAAAAACTAGCACGCACCTGACACATTAAAATACATAAAACATTTAACTGTTGATGTAAACAGCACTCAGTGACCCTAAGAGCTGTGATTAGAATGTCTGTACTGGGACAAGACCGCCCACTGCACAAAGAAACACTGAAACGTCTTTTTAGGGTCATTTTTGTACGTCCAGTCTCGGTCCACTGAAGGTGCAGACTGTGACGCCGCGATGTCGTCTTTTTTCCAACGTCCAATTTTGACATTTGTTTTGTTTGTTTTTTCTGCCCACTAGACTGTTTGGTCATAATTTTCCACAAATTGCATTTTTAAACAAGAGAAATCCATGATTTCTGTTCTCCGCCAAGGGATGATGTGGACACAGAATCCAGATCTGGATCCGGATCATCACAAAAATTTTACGGAGTCGTCCCTGCACCAAGATCTACCTCTGGTGACAATTTCATGAAGATCCGGCCAGTAGTTTCTGAGAAATCTCACTAAGATTGTAGATCCAGATCCAGATTCCAGGTCCTGATCATCACCACAATTTAATGGAGTGGTCCTTGGGCCAAGATCTACCTCTGGTAAAATTCATGAAGATCCATCCAGTACTTTCCGAGAAATCCTGTCCACAGACAAATAAATAAATAAATAAATAAATAAACCGACTCGATCGCATAATCTCCTTGGCGGAGATAATAAACAAACATACGTATACCTAAATGAGTTAATTAATGAGATAACAAACTATCATGTACTCAAATAAATAATGAATGATTAATAATGAATAATCAACATTTATATGAATTAATAATATTGATAAGAACATGGTTGATCTTTGTCATAAATAAAATTAGATTTAGAAGTATTATATTCATTAATAAAGTCTTTTTCAAGCGCCTGTGTTAGACGATGTCCAAAAAAGTCGCCTAATCCACAGTTCAAATATTTAACTGCGTACTGGAAACCAAGTGGGGTCAGAGTTAAGAGTTATTTGCACGTCATTTAGTCCAGATCTGGTCTTGGACTAACAGACGCAATATAGAAATGATCTGCACGTCCAGAAGAAGTCTAGTGTTTAGGGTTTTAAAGTTTTACTGAAGTCCACAGAAAAAATCTGGTACAACAACTGTAAAGGCGACATGCACCACCCTGTACGGTTCAAAGGCTGGACTCAGTTAATGATACTCAGAGGGAGCAGGGGGCAGTCTGTGGATTTGGAATTAGACTGACCTGTTCCTACATTAGATCATTTTAAATAGCCATTAAAGGTCCTGTATTATGCAAAATGGACACTTGTGAGCTTTAATCCACGTTATAATGCTGCTACTTCATCAAAAACATCATCTAAAACCTGGAGTTGTGTTTAATTT
>KN489425.1:0-19284 GCA_000787155.1 Scartelaos histophorus
TCTCTCTCCCTCTCCTCTCCCTCTCCCCTCAGCTCATCCCTCTCTTCCTGTCTCTGCTCTCCGCCCCTTTCCTTCACTCCTCTCTGCAGATCTCTAAACTTGTGCTCAGTTTGGGCAGTTGATCGAAGACCTCCACCATGCTGATCATCCTCGCGCTAGCTTCAGTGCTAATCCTGGGAACAGGTAAAATTCAGCTGCATCTACTGCTACATCTAATGTACTGACTAACATATATATCTAACAAAAAACAAAATAATACTGTATTTTTGGTAGAGTAGAGTTACACAAATGTTCAAAACTTTAATTGTCTTTATTTTGTAAGGAATAAATGATAGTTGATGACATAGAGATAAATTCTGTTTTAGAATCACTGCTACTTCCTGTTTTTTCCCACTTGTTCTTTTTACTTTTTTGTCCCACACACTGACATTAACTGATAAAAAATGATAAATATTGACCACAGGCACCTCAAACTAAGTCAGAGTTAGAACAATATATGAATCCGTGAAATGCGCTCTAAGGGGAGACATTACGTTTTTTCCCCATTTTTTGGTTTTTTGGTGAGTTTGTTCTCTTAACACAGAACTTTTCACAGAAATTGTCCACTCTGCACTGTAATATGTTTTAATATTTAATTTGTGTGTCCGTAGAGTTCTGTGGGACATTGTAACTTCAAAAGGCTGTTTCCCCCACAGACACATAAGAATTAGCCATTACAGAAACAGCTCCTAACACCAAACTTTACAACCTTGAAGTAAACCAGATTTTGATGAAAATGGCAAAAATTTGACAAAATTTTTGAGTCAGATCTGGTCAGCGGTAGAACGTAATGAAGTTAAAATTATTAAGTACTGTACTTAAGCAATGATTTTAGGCGTATGTACATTTTAAGTCGATTTTAAAATGGACACTTTTTCCTTTTTCCTTCACTACATTTGAGAGGGGATCTGTACTTATCTGTACTGATCTGTACTGGATTTTTCACTGTACTGTATTTTTTTCCACTGCATTTTTCAACAAGACTGAAAAGTCTTGTTGAAAAGTATTTTTATTAAAAAGTATTTTTATTACATTTTTTATTATTGTAAGACCTGTTGAAAAGGCTGAGGGTTTATTTTTAACACATCCGAAATTTGAGCAAACTAAAATAAAAAGATTTATATAATTATTTTTCTTGAACAAAATCCAGGCCTAACCTTTCTCCATATTTCCAGCATTATTCAATCTCAGAATCTGCTCAGAATACTTTTTACTATTTTTGTCTCTTTAAGTACTTTAATACATTTACTTAAGTAGATTTTTCATGGGTTAGGGTTAGGGTATTTTATCACATAAAATACCTTATTTTTTATATAAAAATATCAAATGATTAAAAATTTGTAATACTCCCCCCCCCTTTGATGATTTCAGTGGATTTTACTTCAACTACAAACATTTTTATTGAAAAATCTTAGAACCTTTGCGTCTCCATGGAGATAGATAAGTTTGATAGTCTAGAAAATTCTGGACAATCCAGTAACATCATCATGGAGGCAAGCAGTGGCCCCTGATCAGAAAGCTGCACAATGCAGCTTTAAGTGGTCTAACATTTGTTCCTTCTGTACTTTTCTTCTATACTCTTCTTATATCTGTCCTTATATACTTATACAGATGTTATTTGAGACTGATACTTTGCAGCTTATGTCATCAATATTCCCTGGAGATATGTTGCTAACCGTAGACACTGCTCTGTCTGAAGCTTTGTTACTCAAATTAAACGTTAATCTGAGTTTTGTTTTAACCCAATCTGACCATAAAGAGCTGATTTAGCTGGAACTGCAACAGCTGAGATGATATATGTTGTTAAACCTGTGTGTGTCTCTCACACATAAAATGACAGTCATAAATAGTTTATTGAAAATCAAACTCCTAAACAGAACCTTGAATACTCAGAAATCCATTTTGTATGTTTTCTTGAGTTTTCAATTGATCTGAAAACTTTTATTTTTTTTTGGCTGTTTTTGCTAATCCTTGCATTGTGTCACCACGGTAACTGATCAACATTCCACCATATACATCCATGCACAACACCTGAATCTACCAGTGTCTTAAAGAGAGGATATTTGGCTTCTGTGGGGTACACACATATTTAGATCACTGTGTTTCCTTTGATAGTTTTGAAAATGCTATATTTACAGTGTATTAACATGTTTTATCAGTTTCACTTTCATCGCATCTTGCTAATGAAACTACTGCCCATCACATCAGGTTTGTGGGGTTGTAGTGAACAGTTTTGTATGTTTTTGACCTGTGGGAGCATGGACTTGTGGGTGGAGCCTTAGACAGAATCTTACAGCCAACTGTAAAGGGTGAACAGGGCCCAGGAGTGATCACTAAATGGCTCAAACATGTATGGATGAAAAACCTTCTCAGACATGTTTTTGAGGAATGGCATTATAACATGGTAGAAAGCTGAAGAAAATCATTTTTGCACAATATCTCCTTTTAATAAACATGCCAATACTACTGATGAACTGTTCAAACTGCAGTTATTAAAATGTGAATAGGTTGCATTCAAATAGCAACAAAACAATGTAGAATCCCTGTAGTTGAGCTGGAGACCGGTCAGTACTCTATGGTGGAATTTGCTGTGATTTGTTGACCTGGTTTATGATTCATATCTCTGTAATTCCAGGACACAAAACTGACACAAAATTCAAAGTCATTATTCAGCCCTAAAGATGAGAGTGATGTCAGCTGAAAGAACTTTAAGACATAAGATTTTATATAAAAGTTTCTGGAGTTAATCCCAAACAAGTTATGAGAAGGCGATGCATTTGTGGATCAGAACTTTTTAGTTACTCTAAATTTTAAAGGTCTTATATTACACAAAATTGATTATGGAGAGGTGAGCTTTAAGTCATGTTCCAATGCTGTTATCTCCTTCAGAACAGACCTGGAGTTGTGTTTTGTTTCCTTCACACATATTTGAATAATCCTGGTTTATTAGTCTGCTTAAACTCATGATACTCTGTTCCACCTTGTGATGTCATATGGTGGTAGTTTTCAAGTTAACAATGACCTTTTTACTTTTAGTTTAGCAAAGATGGGAAATTTCAGGGTTAAAAATCACCTGCAATAATTTTTAATGATACAGGCCCCTGCCCTACATCTGAAATTATGACTTCATTCAAACTTCTTCCTTGGGGCACTGGGTTTATAATATTTATAATAACAGAGTAACAACTGTACACTACTACGCGCTCACTCTCTATTGGCAGAATGTTCCACAGTTACCAAGGAGACACAAGCTGCACATTTGAAAGGTTCCATGCTGCTATTCCAACATGCCGTTATTTAAACACTAATTGTCGGAGTAGCAGCATAAACATTATTTTTCAAGCGTACCACTACTTCAACAGTTTTTTTTTCATTGCCATAGTAGCAGCACTTTACTATTTTAACATTATGCTTTTCCGACATTAATAATATGAATGTGACAGCTTGTTATACTTTCCCTACCATATATAAGACAAGATGCTAGAGAATACTTCGGCCGCAGAGCAGATCAGGCAGTGGGAAAATGTACAAACTGATAGCCGTGGGAAACAGTCATGCATTTTAAAAAACATATTCCGGCTCAAAACGCACATTTGACTATCTACATATGACCATGAAATTTGATTGTATAAACATTATGCCCCTATTTCTTTTTGACAAATTAATTCCATCTAGGTGGGTGCTGGCCAAGCTTGGCTATGCGTTACAGTTTGGACGCTCCACCTTATCGCTACAGAACAGATAAGAAACTTCATTGTAGAACGTAAACGGGAGATCTTAGGCTGAAAGAAGAGGGCAATGGGCTGTAGGTATGTTTAGACCTAAGGATATCTGTTATATATTTTAATAATATTTGGAGAAAAAAAACTGCCTACCTATTGAGGGATCTGCTGCATTCAGTACCATGGACAGCAGCCTGAATATGCACAGGTGACATGTCGGAACAGTGAAACTAGAAAGTGTCCGAAAACCAGCACGTCTAAATAGAGACATGTTCTAAAAGGCGGTGGACCCCCATTAGCAAACACTGTCAATTAAGTTTTAATATAGTCAAATTCAAAGACATTCAAACACATTTTCAGGAGCCTGTGATCAGTCCGAGTGTTCATGGTCCTGTTTAGGAGTTTGATTTTCAACGTAAAAAACTGTTGGCTAGTGTGAGCTGGTTTGTGACTGCAGTTATATGTTTAACTTGTTGACTTGTTTGATATAAATAATAATAAAATAAAAAGTTAGGTCTAATTTGAGTAACAGAGCTCCAAACAGAGCAGTCCTACAGTTAGCTTCACACCCCCAGGGAATATTGATGAAAACATCATGTTATAATTTGGACATTTTAAATCGTTGTGAAGTTGTGTAATAATGTAATATGAGCCCTTCAGATGCTTTTCTGTGAAACAGAAAATCTCCATGGAGACAATGGAAGAGTGATACCCTTGACCAGAAAAGTTCCACAGAGCACCTTTAAGTGTAGACGTGACAAATACAATACAGTCATTAACGAGCAGAACAAGTAAATCTCTCATGAGGATTTCAGATGCTCAACAAAACAATGAACCATTCACAAAACAATGGATCTCTTGTACAATTTTTACAAGATTTTGGGAGCTGAAATTGAAATTCTGAATTCATAATTGTCATTAAAAAAGACAGAAAAGAATTGCACTGTTATTTCACTGCAAACACCCCCTCCACCCTCCACTTCAGACTACTCTACATTTTACATGGGGAAAGTTTGACTAAATATAAATCAATGGAGTTTGCATATTCTCCCTGTGTTACTGATCACAGGATCCTGGTAATGTACTTTTTAAAGGTGCACTGTGTCATTTTTTTGGTTGGGGGTCCATCACCTGCTTGTTTCTATGGATATGTCCTTACTCTGCCTGGAATGTTCCACAGTATGACATTAAACAGCTCTGCCTTACATTTTTCAACTACAGGTGTTTTTATAACTCAAAATGATCTATAAAAAGAGTCATTCTGACTTGTGACTGTGAGCAGGGTCGCCTTTCTGCAAATCTGACCTGTAACTTGGTATGGTTTGTTCTCCATGAAGATAGAAAAGTTTTATGGCATACTGTAAAACATCTGATGGACATTCCACCAGAAAAGTTACATAATGCAGCTTTAAATCCATTTTCTTGAGTGTCTTTTGTCATTGTTAGCCAATGTGTGCATTGTGTCTCCATGGTAACTCCTAGATGTAGAAAAACCCAACCCTAATGTCACTGCAAAGTATCACAGGTTCTGAAAGCTTTGACTTTTTGCAAAACTGTAGGGCCCCAGGTTTTAGGTAAATCTAATCTAATCTAATCTAATCTAATCTAATCTAATCTAATCTAATCTAATTTAATTCTAAATGTTTTATTTTGTTGCTAGGTAACCTGTGGCAGTGCTTTAGTATATTTTCTGACTATTGTTTACACTCACACATGTCTCTGTGTTCGCCCCAACTTTCTCTCTCCCTTCTCTTTGTTTTTCTCTTCCTCCATCTCCCCCACTTCTCTCTCCATCTTCCTTGTCTCTCCTCTCTTTCTCCATCCTTCTTTCTCTTACTCTCTCTTTTCTCCCTCTCCTCCCTCCACTCCCCCTCTCTCTTTTCTCTCCACCATTTGATCTTCTCCCCTCCCTCAGTCCCAGAGCAAGCCGGGGCCATAGTGATCTACACGGGCTGGGAGAGGCATGCTCTGGTGGGCTCTGACGTCAGGCTCTCCTGCTCCTTCTTCTCATGGCGTTGGACCTCTGAAGATGTGACCTTCTCGTGGACCTACAGACCGGATGGCTCCAGGGATGCCATTTCGGTAACACCATACAAACCACACTGAAACTGTGTCTTTGGGCAAAACACTTCATCCTCTCTCCCTCTCACGAAACAAAACTGCCATAAGACTCATTTGAGTTGGACAAAAAAAGGTCATATATCCAAAGCCACACACTGTAAATGGCCGTTGTTAATCTGCTAGCTGCCACGTTCTAAATAGGAAATGAACTTGAGCGCGGTCCCAGCTCCATTAACTCTGGCTCCAATTCACTTTGCACCGAGCAACTGTTACCTCTCTCTCTGTAACTGCTGTGAGCCTTGTCTTTTTGGTCTTAAAATGTTCAGATTAATCTTCTTCAGGATCTAAATGATCTAAGGTTTTTATTTCATTATTTGTTTGTAAATAAATTCCTATTCCTAATATGGAACCTAAACATATAGCAACGCGTTTTATGTTTAGGGTTAGGGTTACAAAACTTTTGTGAGATATTAACTGCTAATACATATCACATTTAGATCGCTTTGTGATATCATGACTTTCTGGTGCAATGTGAGAAAAGAGGCAAAGGCCACACAGTGGTTTTCTGTAGATTTAATAAAGAATACAGAGCTCCACAGACCCTCCTGCCACAGCAGAGCGAGTGAATGTCAGTAGCCCACACATTTTATACATTACAGTAAACTGGGGTGCAATGTTCCCTCTAAGCTGCGCAAGTGAGCAGTTGCACACCGCCCAGACGTTCTTTGCACACATCAAATTCTTTGTGCCGTAGGAAATAAAATCTAAGCTGAACTGATAAACACAGAGCTGGTTCCACGCAAGGAACGACCAATTTCATAGATTCAAGTTTCACACGTGAATCTGCACACGCGTTAGGGACAAACAGACTCATTTCGACCGCATTTCGCTCGCTTCCTTCAGTTTGACCGTAGTTGTAGTGCACATTGCCGCGGGCCAGAGCTGCCTCAGAGGGGCAGCTTGCAAGAGCCTAGGGGAGCGCCGCCCGCCATAGTAGATGGATTGAAGAACACATGAGGAGGAAGTAGAGGGAATGGGTAATACAGGTAGAGCCGTAATGGAATCCTTGCTTGTTTGCTTTGTTTCTGTCCAGAGTTTTTTTTTGTGAGCCAAAAATCTTTTTTTGGACTTTCTCAAAGTGTGAAACCTCTCGCCATACCACAGACAGGACCGCAGAGTTCCATAATGCGCATTGCGCACAGCGCGTAAGGCACGAAGCTCTTCGAGCGCCTCGATTTCTAACTACGGCTCTGACCACAGAGCTCTGTCACTCACGCAACATTACTGAAATAGGCTAATGATTAATTGATACTTATTTTGGATATCATTATTTTGAGAATGATAACATTTCTGATTGTGGCCTACAGGTCCAACAATCCATACAAAATCTGCAGGCAATATTTATCAAGATGAAAAAAAACTCCCTTCATGTAATTTTATAGATATGTACGCTATAGTTTAATTTTAATGTATGAGGTTATTTTTCAAAATATTGTAATGTCCAGTGTTTCACTGACCACAGCAAGACCATCACACTGACATACAACATAAACAAAGCTCAGGAACAACAAGACTTTTGTCTTTGTCCTTCTAAGTGGGTCAAAAACATCTGTTATGTTAAAAGTAACCTAATGGAAGTAATTGCAGTCATTTAAGCTGTGTAACTTGTGATGACCTCAGGTGTGATACAGGTGTGGCCACAGTGTGCATGTGTTGCACACAGGGTCCAAGTAAGTCTCAGGGAGTTTGTGTGTTTGCTCAGACAATGAAAAATGAGAGGGAATATTGTTGGGGTGTGGTCTAAGGTAACAAATGACATAGTGATGACTTAATGCATGACCATTAAATTATTATCATGATGGTTGAAGCAAAAGAGGCGTGTAGGTCGTCTCACATATGACATCTTGTGTTCCAATTAGTGCCACGCTCATGGATGACTGTGGAGAGGGCCTTGGGTCAACTAAGGGAAGGTGATGGTACCTCATGAGAAGATTATCTCCAAAATCAGCAATATAATTGCTACCTGCTGCCTTCGGTATAAAATTTGTGGGGTAAAGCCCCAATTGTGCCTGGGCACCGTTAGATTGCAGTCACACTGGACAAACTTACCTCGCTTTAGGGGTGATATGTTCTTGGTCATGGTTCTAAAGCCGTACTGTGAGTGCATCCTAAAACCACTTATTATATATATGTGAGTTGATATGTGTTTTGTCTTTTTTTCCAGAAACTGTCACTTAAGTAGTATATGATAGTATATGATAGTATATGATAGTATATGATAGTATATGATAGTATATGATAGTATATGATAGTATATGATAGTATATGATAGTATATGATAGTATATGATAGTATATGATAAATATTGACCACAAGTTCTATCCACCAAATCAAGTGTCCCATTGATAAAGCACAGTAAAGAAAGAGGAGAAAAACTGCAGTTAAAGCTCTCTTCTGAGACAGTTATTCAAAATGAAGAATTGGTTCATGGTCAGGGCCTTTCAGGGATCCCCCGCATCCCGGGAGCTCCATGCAGTGCTTCAAAACACAACATCATATTCATATTTTACAAAATACATATACATATATTAAAATTATGACAATAATTACTAACATATATGATGTAACGCTTGAAAATGGAGAACTCATCTGGTATAAAATTTATATTAAAAATTTCAAATATTTTGTCTTTTGAGGGTCCAGTCCAGCTTCCATACTGTACTTTCTTTTTCTATGATCCATGGACTTTTGAAGGATCTACTGGCTTCCACTACTTGTTCTCAGAATCCAGTATTGTCCTGATTTCCTCCAGGTCTTTCTCCAGGTCTTTCTCCAGGTCTTAACATTTCTTTAGTCCTAGTTTAGTCCTGTTTTAGTCCTGCATTCTTAGTTCAGTCCTGGTTTAGTCCTAGATTCTTAGTTTAATTCTGTTTCAGCCCTGGTTTACTTCTGATTCTTAGTTTAGACCTGGGTTTAGTTAAGGTATCATCAAGGTTTAATCCTAGTTTAGTCCTACTTTCTTAGTTTAGCCCTTCTTTAATTCTGCTTTCTTAGTTTAGAGATGATTTCAGTCCTACTTTCTTACTTTAGAACTTTTTTGACAATATTTGCTAATGTGTGCATTGTGTCTCCATGGTTACATAACTGCATTTTGGACTAAATGGCTGTAATAGAGAGTCTGTGCTTTATAAAAAGGTATAATGGGCTAGATTTTAACCAACATAAAACTCAACCTTGAAAACCCGTTCTCCTCTTTCTATGAAACTGGGAGATTCTGATCAGTGGCTAAAAAAACCCAAAACACAATATTTCTTTAAACTGGTCATATCTCCAGAAATGTGCTGTGCTTCAGTTGCCCTATCTGCTCCACATCTCTCTCATGCCTTTATCTGTTACTCCGGATGCCCTCCCAGAGGCCAGACCAGCCTAATCCTCTGCTTTCATTTGGAGCCTGGCTGTGTGACCCATCTCCTCATCTCTGCACAGGGTTTATCATGGTGCATTTGTCAAAACTATTGAACATTCAGATTTAACTGCAATAAGATAATATCACTACTATGAAAAAGGAGGGGATCACTGTTTTCAATGTTTAGACCTGGTTTAGTTCTGGTTTAGTCCTACTTTCTTATCTTAAACCTGGCTTAGTCCTGCTTTCTTACTTTAGACCTGGTTTAGTCCTGGTTTAGTCCTGGTTTAGTCCTGGTTTAGTCCTGGCTACACTGTCAATCAAACCTGTTACTAACACTAGTGGGTAGTAGTAGTTTCACCTTTGGGAAATAAGGCACCTGATATGACCTGTCACTAATGTTCATATCTTGATTTACAAATAAAATATTAAAATCCAAAGCCTATGATCATGTAAAGCATTTTGAGATCAAAATGTCGAGGTTCACGGCAGCAGCTACAGAGAGGGACACAATTTTTCAAAACAAAGTCAACTGAAACAATGGAACCAGAAACACAAACATACTCACTACTGAATGTACATTTAAATATACAGCCTATGTTTTTTTTTTATCTCTATTACTTAAACCGTAACCAAAATAAACAAACCCAGTTCAACCAGATGTCCTTGGTTCCAGATCTTCCATTACACTGGTGGGGAGGCGTACCTGGACAACAAAGGCCCCTTCAGAGACAGGCTGGAGTTTGTCGGGAACCCCGCGCGACGGGACGGGTCCATTCTGCTGAAGAACGTGAACTTTGGAGACAACGGAACCTTCACCTGCGATGCCAAGAACCCCCCTGACATCAGCGGGCGCCCCTCCAGTGTGCGCCTGCTCGTGTTTGAGAAAGGTGAGAAAGAAGAAGAAAAGTCTGGATTCATTTGGGTTAGTTTTGGCGTTGCTAAAACCTCTTAAAGGTTCTATAATATGCAAAATTGACTCTAATGTTAGAAGGTTGTTACCTCCTCAGAAACACACCTGGAGTTGTGTTTGGTTCATTCACACATCTTTGAGTAACTAGTTATTATTAGTCTGTCTACATCTCCATACTTCTAAATGTTCTGTTTCACCACCTAATGTCATGAAGCAGTATACTGAAAATTTCTTAAAAATTTTCAAATTTATATCTTAATTTCAGATTTATTCTCTGCTTAATACTTCTGATTGCTTCTGATTGCTTGTATAATCTATGTGACATATAAATATATGAAATATATGTGACAATTTAAACATTTTCATCCATGACTCAACTAGTCAGAAAATCTTAAATTTAAGCAATAAATGTTTAAAAGAAGCTCCAATCCATTTCCCATAGTTTTTCCTGCCGCACTTCACTTGTTTTTAGATTCAGTGATACAGATTTGCTTGATACAGACTGACTACGAATAACTATCATGTCAGACTGATTTCAAGTACTTCAATTTAGAATTTAGCATCTTTGAATTTATTATCAGCCATGAACATTGATCATAAACTGTTTATGTCAAACTTAGCACCCATAAACACCTATTCATACTCACCAGAGATTGATTCAATCTTGTCTAGAGGTAGTTTATTTTATGATAACTTGTAAAGTAAAATGATTTTGCTGCATGGACAGATCATTCCACTACTTTTAAGTTATTTTCTGATAGATTTAAGTGTTTAGATCTTAAATTTTGGCCAAGCTTTTTTACAGTGTAGTTTTTATGTTAACAGCTCTTTTTATCTTTAGTTCATTTAAGAGAAGTAATTGCTTATCAGCTACTTTGTTTTACTCCCACGATATAAAGTTTAGGGATTTTTTTACTTCTTCCATAGTACTTGATTTCTTTGGTGCCATTATTGTCCAGCTTTGGCTTTGTCCTTTGGCCGTTAATCAATCACAAATGTCAAAGCACCGTGAGTGCCCACACGCAGCTCTGCAAGGGCCGAAATCGCACAAATGATTCTAGTGAAGGTGAATTTCATTTAGAAACTCAGTGGAGCACTTCCTGTATTACCACATGACATCACAAGGTGGAAAAGAATGAGAAAGACTGAACTGCTTTGAATCTGCAGGGTTTGTATGTTAAACTTTACACCATTACACGTTTTAACTATGTTCTAATGTTTCCTCATCACAAACAGACCTGGAGTTGTGTTTTGTTTCAACAGGGTGGGCTCCACTGTATTTTTTTTTTTTGTTTTTTGGTTTTTGGTCTTGTCATGGACTCGAGGTCTGAAGGTGAATGCAATTATATTTCATTATGGCTGCTGCTGTTGGCAATAAACATGTAATAAATAAATTATTACATGTGCCAAAATAACTGTATACAAATATTAAATACAAATAAAATAAATGTTGCTAATTGAGGAGATGGTCTTGATTTGGTCTCGATGGGCCGTGGTCTTGGCCTTGTCTTGGTCTCCCCCTTTAAAAGTCTTGGTCTTGTCTTGGTCTTGACCTTCAGAGGTCTTGGTCTTGTCTTGGTCTCAGGACCCTGAGGTCTTGGCCTTCTCTTGGTATTGATTAGCAGGGTCTTGACTAAAGCACTATCACAAGGTGGAACAAAGTATTTTGAGCTTTGATACTAATAATAATAGGTTACTCAAACATTTCATGAAAAAAACAACTGTTCTGGATCGTTGTACAAATTATTCCATACCCTATTAAAAATGAATCTCTGTGAGTCAGACTGTGTCAAATATCCCCTCCCCTCTGTTCTGCCCCCTAGTGCCAACCCTGGGCAGAGCAGCCGCTGTGCAGTGAACTAAAATCAATTATAATTTCATGTGTTTGAGATTAGGATCGGTGCCTCCTCCTACTCCGTTCTATCTCCAAGCTTTTATCCCTTGTATCTTATCTCTCCTCCTTGCTCACTGTAAACTCTGACTTTCATTTGCCCTCTATCTCCCCACAGAACCTCCATAGCTTCAGAAATACAGAAGGCACCACGTCCTGAATACAGAAAGAGGCTAGTCCACTAACATTCTAATGAAACCTGTTGCTAACGCTAGCGGAAGGTGCCTTGTTGGTCTGTTATTAATGTTTTGCTTTGACAAAACAGTGAAATAAAACCCCCAGGATCACGTATAGTCATTTCTTATCTTTTTTTATATTTTAAGACAAAAAAGGCAAGGCTCACAGCAGCAGTTACACAGAGAGTGGAGGCGTTTTTTTAATACAAAATGAATGGAGTCGGTGGAACCAGTGGAGCTGAAGCACGCCCATGTTCAGTACGTTTCTGGAATGTTGTGGCTACCAGGTTAGTTATGTCCATTTATCTGTACAGTCTATGGTCTGTTTCCTGTCCCTGTGTTTCTGCATGTTGGGGCTTCAGCCTTTTTTTTTTTTTTTTTTTCCTTTTTGTAAAATATTTTTGCCATTTTTTATCTAAGAAAAGTCAGATTTGAGATGTGGATGGTTTAATAAATGACTCCTGTGGGTAAACATTGGTTCATTTTGCTGTATATTTGTTGCAGTTCAGGTATTTTAATGAAACTATTTAAACTGTTTACTAAGATAGTATATCTCAATCATACCAATCATAGACTGTATACACATGGACATAGCTAACATGCTAGCCACTGTGTTTCAAATAGGAAATGAGCACGGGAGGTGCTTCCGGCTCCATCGACTCTGTTTCCAATTCACTTTACAAAAATTGTAATAATAAAATACAATAATAAAAAATTGCAGTAACCTCTTCATTTTGGTCTTAAAATGTTCATATTAACTAACTCTACAGAATCCTGGGGTTTTTATTTTTGCTATTTTGTCCTTAAATTAATTCCTATTCTTTAAAGCTGCACTGTGTAACTTTTCTGGTGGAGGGTCCATCAAATGCTTTTCTCCATGGAGATGTTATTGCTTTGTCTGGAATGTTTCCAAGTGAGGTAATAAAAGCTTTCTATCATCACAGAGACCACAGCAGCCCAAGTTACAGGTCAGAGCTGTGGAAAGGTGACCACAGCCGATGTCTGTTTTTCTAGGTATTTTAGAGCTATAAACCACCTGTAGTTGAATAAATGTACGGTAGGGCTGTTTAGGGCTGTAGGGCTGGAACATTCCAGGCAGAGCAATGAGCATACAAGCAGGTGACAGACCCTCAACCAAAAAGTTGTGACCTTTATTATGGAACTCTGCACTAAATTCGCCCCTGTAACTGCAGGCCTCTGTGAGCTTCATTTGACTCGAGTCACTTCTTTCTACAGTCTGTGGTACCAATAAATCGTGCTTCAGAATTTGTTATCTTCTGTCTCCCCTCTCCTCCCTCCTCCTCTCACCCCTCTTTCACACTCACTCTTTTTTGTCTCCCCCCTCTCTCCTTCCTCTCTCTCTCTCTCTCTCTCTCTCTCTCTCTCTTCTGCCTCCTCTCCACTCTTTTTCTCTCTCTCTCTTCTGTCTCTCCTCTCCTCCCTTTCTTACTCTCCCTCTCCCCCTTCTGCCTCTTTTCTCTTCTCCCTTCCTCTCTTTTCTGACTCCCTCTCCTCCCTCTCTCCCTCTCTTTTCTGCCCCCCCTCTTTTTTCTCTCCCTCTCCCCCCTCTCTCTCTCCTCTCCCCTTCCTGTTTCCTGTCTTCACCTCTCTCTCACCTCTCTGTGTTTCTTTCATGTCAGAGTTTTGCTCAGAGCTCTTCCTCATCCTCCTCTCTCTGTCCTCTGATAATTTATTATGTGACAAACTGTGGAGCATTGAAATATACTCAACTGGTTCTCGCCCTGTAGCAGGAGGGTTACGGGTTTGATTCCCAGATAGAGGGAGGGTTTTCCATGTAGTTTTTTGCACGTTATTCCTGTGTCTCTGTGTCCATGTTACCTGCACATGGCTGTGTGTGTGTGTGTGTGTGTGTGTGTGTGTGTGTGTGTGTGTGTGTGTGTGTGTGGGGGGAGTCACTGTAAAAATGTTACTGGAATTCTCATGTCATGAAGCGGTATTTTTCAGTAAAGATTGACAATTCCAGGGGTTCCTAATGATTCTAGTGACAATGGAGTTTAAAAACACAGTGGAGCACTTCCTGTATTACCACATGACATCACAAGGAATGTTTTCAATTTAAAAGAAATAGCCTAAATCGGCATGGTTTGTGTCTTAAACAAAATGAAACAAAACACAACTTTAGGTCTGTTTTTGATGAGGAAACTATATTAGAACAGAGATTTAAAAAAAAAAATGAATATTGTGTTAATTTTCAGGTGGAGAGTCCATCAAATGCTTTACTGAATGTGGTTCAAATCTTCACCCGTCTCTGCTCTCCACAGTCCCGATCCAGGCTGGAGTGATCACCGGCTCTATCATCGGCACAGTTCTGGGGCTGCTGATTCTCATCGTGGTCATTTATTACCTCATGAGGTTCCTGGTGGCTCGCCGCGTCTTCAGCCTCAATGTCAGGTCAGTGCCTTGCTCTTGGGCTCTGTGTCAGGGAATCGAACTCCAACCTGAGCCCATGCCCGGCACCGAGACCTGCGTGGCCAAAGGGGAGGCCAAATGAAGCACTATTTTAATGCTTATAATATGTATATAATATAATTTGCATTTGGTTAACTAAAGTGAGCAACAAGAAATTAAAGGAAAATTATTTGTTTAATCATATTTTGAATTTAAAATTGTAGAACTCTAAAAAAGCGTGTTTGATTTTTTTATTCTGATTTTCAATTGATGTGCATTGTGTAGCTTTTCTGGAGCAGGGTCTGTAAAATGTTTTTCTCCGTGATAATGTTATTGCATTGTCTGGAATGTTCCACAGTATGGCATTAAACCTTTCTATCTTCACGGAGACCAAACCAGACCAAGTTACAGGTCAGATCTGTGGAGAGGCAACCTCGCTCACAAAATGTTTGTTTTTCTTTTTTCTTTTGTATTTTTGACCTATAAAACCACTTGTAATTGTCTCATTGTGGAACAGTCCAGGCAGAGGAATGACATTTCTATAGAAACAAGAACATGTCAGGCCCCTGTCAAAAAGTTACATAGTGTACCTTTAAATATCTGTTTTCAGATATAGCAACATATTTTTTCAAGCCCTCAAAATTTAAAGTGTAAAAATTGCAAAGACACTGCAACACTGCAAAGATCCAAGATGCCAAGACAAAAGTAATTGATTATTGGCTATTGGCTATTGGCTGTTCTCTTATGTGGGTGGGGCTTATAGTTGAAGGATCAAAGAGATAAGGTTTTGATCATGCTAATTCTGACCAATCAGAATCCTTCCTTATATTTCCTGGTTGTTATTGAGCAGTATCAACTATACAAGTATACTTCAAAATTCAGCACCAAAAATCTGAATAAAATAATTCAGAAATGTTTTTTCAACGTTAAAAAAACAAAAACAAAGTGAGGAATTCAGTGGTGTTTAATCTGAATAAATGATTTTCCATAACAGTTAGTTACATGATCAATCTGCTATTTGATTCTGTTTGGTAACAATAAATCAAGGTCCATCCATCCATTTTCTCCTGCTTAATCCGTCTGGGTCGCGGGGGCAGCACTGCCCATTACACTATGCACCAGACCCAGACCCTATGAACCCCTCTGCAGGTGGTGAACCCACAGGAGGGAGGGACTCCCCTACGGTCCCTGATTGTAAAACTGTTCATAGGGTGTTGCATGTTTTCGGTTGAGGTGCACTATGTATGTATGAGGTGCTCTATGTAATTTTTTGGTGGGATCTGTTTCCATGGACATGTTATTGCTTTACCTGAAATGTTCCATAGTATTGCATTATTGTATTTATTCAACTTCAGGTATTTTTATTGTGCAAAAAAGGTTCCTTGGCCTGTTTACATCATGGTGATGGATACTATTAATGCTTTAGTACAGAATATTTTTGGCAAATCAACAACATACTCATGTAGACTAGGAGACCTACTACCAGAAAAGTTGATTTTTAAATTTTGACTTAATTTTGTTGGATAATATGTGTTGGAAATATAAATTATAGTTTTACATCAATCAAGAAGCAAATGGTGAAGAAAAGTTGAAAAATATAGTGAAAATTACAGAAAGTAGAGAGTTTTAAAACATCTTGATGACATCACAGTGGGGGAATTCTGTTACTTTTTGTAATTTTGTTACTTTAAACTTTACTTTCACCTTTTCAAAGGTGTTTTCTTGTATTTTAATAATCAAATTAAAATTTCTGTGCACTTTTCAGCATTTTGGCCCATTGTCCATTGTGGTTGCTAGGTATGGATTTCCCTAGTGTGATGTCATGATTTCCAACCAGGAAGTAAAATTACCAACAACATTTTTGATAAAATCTTAAATATAATGATAGTGTGTTGTCCAACCTGTCATAGGCACTAAGGCATTTTCCTCTGTTCTTTCTGTAAACTCAAGCTTCTCTACTGCCCCTGCTGGCAAGAAAGTTGTCTGAAAAAAGCCATTCTCTTTAAATGGACTCCTCTACTTTTAAGCCTTTAACCTGAGGCGAGCATTTGAGATGGGTCCGTAGATGAAGAAGATGACATTTTTAAGATGTCTCCCGGGCGCTGCTCCCCTCTCACCACCAGGGGGAGATAGATGCGACATCCTGACATTGTCTTTGTTTTGTCCCCTCCAGCAAACACGGGAAGAAAAAGAAGGAGACGCAACAGAGACAGGCAAGTGTCCTAACCTTGTGTCCTACCTCCTAGCCTTCTGTCTCCTTTTCTTCCTCTTGACCCTCTAATTTAATGCAAAACCCTACAAATATGATTATGGTCAGAGATTGGAATCCTCCTTAAAGGGCCACTATTACACTATTTTCTGATCTAAGTTCTAATGTAGTTTCCTCATCACAAACAGACCTGGAGTTGTGTTTTGTTTCATTCACACATGTTTAACAAACAAATCCTGAACATTTAGGCTGAGTTCTTCTCTCAAACAGAAAACACAGGATATAATAATACAGGAAGTTCTTCATTGCTTTTTTAAACTCCATAATCCTTCACTAGAATCATTTGGATAATTTCAGCTTTGGATTTGCTAGTCTCTAGTGAACAAACATTAAAAGGAACTGTTAACTTGATTATCACTTTAACTGTTAACTATCACTTCACATCACAAGGGGGAACAGAGCGTTTGGAGCTTTGCAGATGTAAACAGACTAATAATAAAGAGTTACTCAGACATGTGTGAATGAAACAAAACACAACTCCAGGTCTGTTTTTGAGGAGGTAACAAAAGTATAACAAGTCTTAAACCTCACGAGAGTTGGTTGTGTGTAATATAGGACCTTTAAACATTTGTCTCCCCTTTGTGATCTAAACATGATAACAATTGTAATGTTTAGTTAATATTTACATGTTAAAATGTGTGTGTTTGCATGCTAAACACCTCCCTGATAAAATTGCCCTATCAGTCATTTTTACTAACATGATCATAGTGAAATCATGCTGAGGTTTTTCAGCATGCACGTGTATGGTCGAATATTCAGCAGTTGCCACGGAAACACATTGCTCACAATAGCAAACACTGACAAAAAGGTTTAAGATTGTCTCACTTGTTGTAGTTCTTTATGGTCAGTTTGTGTTCAAATAAAACTCAGATTAAAGCCTAACAGAGCTTCAAACAGAGCAGTGCCTGCAGTTAGCTTCAAACCCCCAGGAACATTGATGACAGCTGTAAAGTATTGATACCGTTAAACTGATGGTTAATTGTGTTGCCTATACACTAGACTACACAATCCATTTTAACAAACCTGACGTGATGTGCAGTAGTTTCATTAGATTAACTGATTGTGTTGTGATACCGCTATGACGGGGGAGTCCCAAGATACAGTCTAGTCCTGGTTTAGTTCTGGCTTGGTCCAAGTATAGGGCTGTTTTAGTATTAGTTTAATTCTGGTCTTTTAGGTTTTAGGTCAGGTCTGGTCTAGTCCTGGATTTGTTCTGGTTGAGTCCTAGTTTAGGTCTGGTCATGGTTTAGTTCTGGTCTGGTCCTCCTGTAATTCTGGTTTGGTTCTGATTTAGTTCTGGTCTAGTCGTGGTTTAGTTCTGGACTAGTTCGGGTTTAGTTCTGGTGTAGTCCTGATTTAGTCCTGGTCTAATCCTGATTTAGTTCTGGTCTGGTCCTGGTTTAGTTCTGGTCTGGTCATGGTTTACTTTTAATCTAGCCCTGTTTTAGGCATTGTGTAGTCCTAGTTTAGATCTGGTCAAGTTCTGATTTAGTTCTAGTCTAGTCCTGGCTTGGTTCTAGTGTAGTACAGGTTTAGTTTTGGTCTGGTCTGGTTCTAGTTTCTGTCTGTTCTAGTTCTAGTTTAGTTCTGATCTAGTTTAGGTTTAGTTCTGGTCTGGTTCTGGTCTAGATCAGATTTAGTTCTGGTCTATTTCTGGTTTAGTTCTGGTCTGATTTAGATCTGTTCTAGTTTAGTTTTGGTCTGGCCAAGGTATAGTTTTGGTCTGGTCCTGGTTTAGTTCTGGTATAGTTCTGATTTAGTTCAGGTTTAGTTCTGAATTTGATCAGTTATTTTTTTCAGTATTGATTCTTTTTCAAAATAGCATCTAGTTTTGATTCTAGTTTTTAGTATCTGTATCTAGTCTTGATTTTTATTTAATTCTATTGTTTTTTTGGTCAGCTTTATTTCCTATGGGACATTTCAAGTCTCCCGCACACCTTTTGTCTCCAGAAAATAAAATAAGCCAGTCCAGTGCATATCATTTTGTAATTTGTATTTTCTATCTTACATCCCTAAAGTTTAAAATCACATGATTTTTGACAGTGACTACAATAGCTTTAAGAATAAAAAAATAAATAGATCTTGTCATGAAAAATACTTGTCCGTTTTGTGGTAGCCGTCTCTCTTTTGAAAACCCTGACAGCGCAGTTTCATAATCGCCAAATACATGTCAGATTCCAAACGGACGCTCACTCCCCGAAAGCACCAGATCTACAAAACAACAAATAAACATGCCATTCAAAAGTGTGACAGGCTCCAGCTCATAGCAGAGTTTGAGGAAGAGGAGGAGGAGGAGAAAGAGGAATAGGAGTAGGAGGATGTAGAGAAGGAGAAGGAGGGGGATGAGGAGGAGATGGTAGCAGAAGAACAGAAGAAAGTAGAGGAAAAAGAAGAGTAG
>KN489426.1:5739-38080 GCA_000787155.1 Scartelaos histophorus
TTCTATCCAACATTTTAAATAAACATGAACAAAGTCAGCCAGAAGACAGAAGACAAAATCTATTTATTTACATTATCAATAATCATGTCATACTGTTCACCTAGCTGCCGGATTCTCTAACAACTACAACAACTACTCTAGCATTACTATATTTCCCTCTGTGAATATTTCAGTGCTATCTGAATAATTCATCAGAGGGTCTCATGTTTTGTTGTTATGATACTGTAACAAAAATAGGCCAAATTTAAGGACCGATTGTGTTAGAATTATATTTCTATGACACTGTCTGCAGATATGAATCTAACTGTTTGTGCATTATTAGTTCTTTGTTTCAGATGAGGACCAGGCAGCCAAAAGTGTTAAAGGGATCCTGTCATCTCGTCAGCTGAGCATTGTACCACAGACTGCTGTGACCGATGATGGCTCATATGTTTCCTCTACAGAGTAAGTGAAAATATATGTCATGTTCATAGGTGGTGTTTGTCTCCTGGCTGGCTGAGTCCCATTGGTCAGTGAAGCACTTACTGTACGTTTCCATGTCTGAGGCATCTAGGGTCCTGCTGGGCATTATCTGATGGACAGAAGTAATCTTCTCCTCAGAGACCCATAAATCACCTGTCTTTATAGACTTCCACACACCTCCAGCCACAGGCCCCACCTCCGACATTTACACTTTATTCTGTGCTGCGATGTGTCCACGCTGAGACATTTTCCATTTTTCTCTGCATGTTAGATTAAAACAAACTATATTTAATATATTGGAAATTTGGTGTAACTTGAGGTGAGTTCACTTTTTGAACTTTTGTGCCAAAAACTTTATATAGACTTACTTGTACATGCTTAAAACTTTAAACACTTAGACATTGTACTAACATGTTGTTTTCTCTTCACTGTGAACAGTAAGCCCGGCTCCCCAGAGCCCTCCAGTCCAGCCCCTCAGTCGGGCCTGGAGCACATCCCTCTGACCCGACTGTCTAGTCGCGGCTACGACCTGCAGGAGCGCAGACGCACCGGCAACATGACGGGTGCCGAGCAGGCCAAGTACCAACGCATCCCCACGGATGAGAGCGAGGCCCAGACTCTGGCCTCAGCTGACCTGGATGGCATTAAAAGTTAGTGCTAATCATGTTTACTTTCTATACCTCCAGTAAGATCAGGGATAAAAGTACTGATTGTGCCTCCCTAAGACCTATAGTAAAGCGTCTCCCAGTAGTTCCCAGTTGGATTCCTTCATTTCTTTGTGTTTCCATCACAGTGCAAATGTGTTTGTGAGTTGAGGTGATTTACACCAGGGAACCTAGCCCTCAGCAGTGAGCAGCAGCTTATCAAGCAGTGTGACAGGCAGGCCTGTGTATTGAATTAGCCACTCCAACTCTGTTAGCTGAGGCCCCCGAACCAGAAAATACCTGTACTAGTATTAGTTTAATTGTCTCACCTGATATTTTTGTCAATAAACCATTTTAATAATGGTCAAAAGAGATTATATGTCTCCTTGGGGGTTTGTTAGATCATTCTGCTTTCTCTGCTGTTCTCCACAGTCTCTGCTGTATACCAACATGTGCTGTAGTGTGAGAATCACAAGGTCAAACATTGGCCATGAAATGATCTAAGAGGGGATCTTGTAATCTGATTACTGAACAGTTGGATCTTTGTACTCTTCAAAAACTGACAAGGCATGTCCCTGTCTGCAGGGCACAAAAAGGAGTGTAGATATAAACCTAGTGTCATTTTTGTGTCTAGCCATTTTGATTTGGGGTCAAAAAATAGAGAGATCCATGTGGCCACCTGTATTCTACATTCAAATGATTTTTGAGAGAATTGAAAAGTTATTGAGTAGTTTATAATATTATTTGACATTACCATATCATTTCAGGTCACAGATTTGAAGATGTTCCTGGTGTGCGCAGACACTTGGTCAGAAAGAGCACCAAGGGCCAAGTGGTGCACATGGGCAAAGACCACAAAGAGCCCAGCACACGCCCCCGAAAGCAGGACCGTACCCCACATGAGGTGAGCTGCATCAGACGTGAAGTGTGTCCTTTCACTTACCTTCCGCCCTCTTTTGTACTAGTACATTTGCTACGTGAATGAACACTGATGACCATAAAGCATTTGAGTAGCGATTATTAATGACTAGTTTGAAAGTAGTGTTGAATTATTTTACATTCTGTCTACTTTCTCTTTGTTAACCAACCTATGACAAAAGGTACAGTTAAAAATGAATGGGATCTTTCCTTTCAACCAGGAAAAGACAGGAGCCCAGAGTAACCAGACTCTTCAGTGGGGCAGCCATGTTTTATTCACACAAACTTTTTAGGAACCCACAGGTCCGTGTGCAGTGTGCTTTGCTCTAGTATGAGGCGCACTGAGGATTTCCTCTCTGTACTAGTCTTATATGAGTGTGTTCTCACACCATTTTGACCCTCCAGCCATTACCACTGGTTGTGTACCGCTCTGCATCGCGGACAGAAGGCATTCTGCTGAACATGGATACAGCTCAGGGACAGCGGTATAAGAAGGTGAGGCTGTGAGCAGCCCCAGTGTGACCAGAGTTTTCCTGTTTTCACTGGCATGCAGCGTGGATGGCACCAAGAGCCAGCATGAAATACAATGGTATCATAGAGGAAGCAGTTTTGCAGCATTCAGATTGCTTTCACAGGTTTTATCACATCAACTATTGTTTATCTCGACTAAAGGTTGTTTTGTGTGGTTTAAAGTGATATAGCTAACAAAGTGTTTTGGTCACATGGACATGCTTGATGCATGCATGTGCTGCTGCAGGCGCCTTTTGTGCTCCATCATTCACTGTCCCATCTTTTTTGTAGGTGTTTGTGGAGCTGAATGAACTGACCATGGATAAAAACCAAGAAATGCAATGGAAGGAGACAGCTCGATGGATCAAATTTGAGGAGGATGTTGAAGAGGAGACAGACCGCTGGGGCAAACCTCATGTGGCTTCACTGTCTTTCCGAAGTTTGCTGGAGCTCAGAAAGACCATTTCACATGGTAAGAGTTAAAAAAAAAAACAACCAATAAATCACTGAGCATACACAAACCAAAACAGATGTATTGTGGGTCTATAGGTGCTGTACTACTGGACTTGGACCAGAAGACACTCCCTGGCATTGCCCACCAGGTCGTGGAAAAGATGATCATCTCAGACCAGATCAAAGCTGAAGACCGCGCCAATGTCCTCAGAGCATTGCTCCTTAAACACAGGTCTGGCTCTGAATCAACACTGTGTAAAGTGCAATCTGATACTGAAAAAAGTGTAGATTATGTTAGTATTTGTAAATATGATTATCAAACTGTATATACAGCATTGAGCCTGTCATTGTAAAAGATAAGTTTGTATTATGTCTTTTATATACAGTCAATGTCAACTCTTTCTCCCCTTTCTCACATAGTCATCCGAGTGATGAGAAGGAACACAGCAGCCCTTTCCCCAGGAACATCTCTGCAGCCAGCCTGGGCAGTCTGATTCCCCACCACCACAGCACCAACCACATCCACCAAACAGAGCCCTCGGTCACAGAGCCCCTCATGGGCACTGGCAACTCTGCAGGCCATGACACACACATCGACATGGAGAAGAATGAGGTGCAGGTAATAAAGCATGGAGAGGGGTTCAGGACTGCTTTGAAGCTCAACCATGTTTGTGTCTTTTTAGAGATTATATTAATTATAATCTAGTATAATGTAAAAAATACTATTCAATTATAATTCTTTTAAATTATAAAAATGCTATATTATATTCACTTTACTGCAGAAAGAGCCCATCCTGATGTCGGGAATGCATCGCTCCAAGTCGAAGCATGAGCTGAAACTGCTTGAGAAAATCCCTGAAAATGCAGAGGCCACAGTGGTTCTTGTAGGTGAGTAGTTCGCTCAGTCTCTTAGTTCCCCTCAGGTGCTCTCCCTAAACTTGGTGCTTTGTGTTTCCAGGTTCGGTGGACTTCTTGGAGCAGCCCACCATGGCATTTGTGCGACTACAGGAGGCAGTGTTGTTGGAGTCTGTGCTTGAGGTCCCTGTCCCTGTGCGCTTCCTCTTTGTTCTTCTGGGACCCCCCACCACCAGCATGGACTACCACCAGATTGGACGCTCCATCTCCACACTCATGTCAGACAAGGTTTGGATCTTTCGATTTGAAGCACATACATGTTATTTATTTATCTTAACAATATAAGGATTTCTTTACCTACATGAGTGTGAAAAGTGTTTCCTTATTTTACTTTTTACGTAATTAGTGGCGAAATTAGTCCCATGACATCCATAGGAAAGTACATTTCTTTTCCTAGACTTCTGAAGGTAACAATTCTGCAATAGTGCTGATAAGTCTGCATTGATAAGAAAAAGGAAATAAACAAATTCACTAGATTCTGATTACCTAATGCTACAACATAATGAGTGCCTTTTCCTGTTCAAATGTACAGCAATTCCACGAGGCGGCCTACCTTGCTGATGACAGACAGGATCTGCTCAATGCCATCAACAGTTTCCTGGACTGCAGTATCGTGCTGCCTCCCTCAGAGATGGGTGGAGACGAACTGCTGCGCTCTGTGGCCCGATTCCAACAGGAGATGCTGCGCAAAAGGGAAGAGCAGGAGACCAAACTACTGAAGGAGCCTAAGAGCTTTGAAGACAAAGGTACATACAAGCCTCTAACTATAGACTCCAGCATTTAATGAGTTTAATGTTGTTTCAATATCATTGTCCCTGAAACCGATAAATGAATAAATACATTTATTTATTCTTTTTTTTAAACTTTGATGGAAGGGCCGGACCTGGAGCAGATGGATGGATTGTTTTGCTAATCCACCTCATAAGAGAAAAAAATAGCATGGGATATGTAGAAAATGTTCTTTAATTTAATTGAAAATCATTACAAACCATTACAACTAATGATTTCAAGTCCCACGATATTTACTATTTATTGAAATGACTTAAAACTTAAAATACAGCTTTTTCTTTTCTTAAAAAAAAAAACAAAACTAACAGGTACTATTTTAAAGCAGTGAAAGTTCTGTTATCCTTCAGGATGTTCTCATCATCACTCTCCTCCTGACTGTCTTTATTTCAAAAACAGTAGGAGATGCAGATCTACTTGTCCTGTGCATCCCCGGTGCCAAAAGTCGACTTTCAATTTGGTGGGCCGCATTAAAAAGATCAACGGGCCACATATGGCCCCCGGGCCTTAGTTTGCCCATCCCTGGGCTACGGCAAAGTTCTGATAAGACAGTTCCTAGTTTAGGTTGCAAATATTTTAAAATCAGTGTGAGATGTTGCATATATCACCTTTTCCCTTTGTTTTATCTTCCAGAGGCTCTGCTCACTCCCTCTGAAAAGCCTGATGACCCTCTGAAACGGACCCGGCGGCCCTTCGGAGGACTGGTTCGAGATGTGCAGCGCCGCTACCCAAAGTATCTGAGTGATTTCAAGGACGCCCTGAACAGTCAGTGCATGGCTGCTGTTATCTTCATCTACTTTGCTGCTCTCTCTCCGGCCATAACATTTGGAGGACTACTGGGTATGTATTTGTGCTGTTCTCAGGTTTGAATTGTTTAATTTCTCCTCTTTTAAGCATGTCGTGTCATTATTCTGTGACAGGGGAGAAAACTGAGGGTCTCATTGGCGTTTCGGAGCTCATCGTGTCCACATCAGTGCAGGGGATCATCTTCTGTCTGCTCGGAGCACAGCCTCTGTTGGTGGTCGGCTTCTCTGGACCACTGCTAGTTTTTGAAGAAGCGTTTTATACAGTAGGTCTTCTCTTACGTCTGAAATTATTGGCATTGCTCGACTGGATATTAAGATCTTTTGGTATATCTTTAAGTTTTGCAAAGCAAACAGTGTGGAGTACCTGACCGGTCGTGTATGGATCGGCTTCTGGCTTATTGTCATAGTAACGGTGACAGTGGCGTTTGAGGGTAGTTTCCTGGTCCGCTTCGTTTCACGCTTCACTCAAGAGATATTCTCCTTTCTCATCTCCCTCATCTTCATCTGCGAAACCTTCATCAAGCTGGGCAAGGTAATCCTCAGCACCTAACTACTGCTTATACATTTGTTTTTATCCACATGGAATCAGTGCTAATATCTGCAACTTAAATATTTAGTTATTATGTTTGTCATTGTCATATTTTTAAATGACCAATACAAATGATAATAGTGATGACTAAAATTATGACAAAAAATACTTTAGTCAACTAAAGTTATGACTAAAAGTAGATATGAGCAGAAAGAGCTCTAGTTTAAACAATAAAAACAACTCGGCATAAATAAATGAAAGGAACTCGTGGACACTAGATCCAAGTTTCATGTTTAAATCTTAGAGTCCCTCAAACTAGAAACAAACTCATCATCAACATCCAAGGAAGATGTTTGTATAATTCCTCAGTCGTCCAGCTAGGATCCAAATCAAAAGAAAGTAAATTCTGTCAGCTAGACAAACCTGACCACATCTGAAGAAGTCGTTTGGATGAGTGCTGAAACCTCTTCACTCGAAAACCTTTGTCAAGCTGACAGAATTGAATTTCTTTTCATATCCAAGGAATAGCATACATGTCCTGTGAGGCTTCAATTCAATAGAGTTCCTAATAGTTAAAATGTAAAAAATTTATATTTTCTGGTTGACAAAAAACAATTATGGATTTATTTCTAATACCATTTGCCATTTTCACTAAAAGTAGAGTAAAACTAGACTAAAACTAAAACTAATTCAGTTACTAAATATTAGGGGTGTAACGGTACATGTATTTGTACCTTCAGTACGGGACGTTCTGGTACAGACATGTCTACAAGTGAGTTCATCAATTTCTGTGTGTTCACATTGCCAGAACATGTGCAGCTAAACGCAGGCTCGGCCACATCCAACTCCATATATACTCACAGAACAGACTCACCATGAGAACTCCTCTGCCACAGAAAGAGCACGAATACACCGAGTCTGAGTGCAAAAGGAGCGAGCTGTTTTTTTTTTCTGCATAGTTTATGCAAATGAGCCATGCAGTTTTAAGTTTAATTTCCATAAAAAGTAAACAAATGTTGCAAAGCTGCATTAAACACATTATAATCTTAAACGGGCTGTGGCCCTGTAGTGGTTATGGGTTATATGTTGTAAAGTTGAGTTTATTTATGCAAAAGATTTTAATTAATAATCTAATCTAAACTTGTTTTTACAGTGTAAAAAAAGTTCTTATGTTCTTATGAAGTATGAATGGGCCTTGCTGGCTTTACTTTTTGAAAAGTTTTGTTTACAAGGAATTAAGTTTTTATAATATTTCATACATTTGCTGTGTATTTGAGAATTTTTTATTTAACTTATTACTTATTACCAAGCAGCACTTTGCATTTCTTTTATTTTCCCATTTGTTTAATGTTATTGGTTTAATAAACACACAAATAAACAACAAGCAAATGGTTTTGCTTGTTGCTTGTTTTGTTCCCAAACTGTACCAAAATTTTGTTACACCCCTACAAAATATTGACTAAAAACATTTAAATCAGAAGAAAAAAATTTAACTTTGAGAATAAATTTAAATAACACTGCCTGCAATGCACTTTTTACACGAAATTGAACAGACAGTTCTCTGACTGAAGTTTAAAATTTGGGGTCAAACTGAGATGGTGTGTAATAAAACCACATGAGATCTTCTGTGACTAACTATTTAATTCAGTTCAATTCAATTTATTTTTGCATAGCCCAAAATCATAACAACAGTTATCTTGGCGGGCTTCACAAAATTGTTAAATTAGCAAACAGAGATGTCAGAGAATGAAACAGAATAAGAAAAAAAAAATAATAATAATTAATAATGAATTAATAATTCAAAAATACAGAAATGTAACTAAATGAAACTAGAGATGAAATGTAATATAAACACTCTTGGCTGAGCTTGGTTATCTTGTTTTATGGGCTGCAGACACAATGCTGTCAAGGGAAAGATTTAACTTCTGATTCTTCCGTTGGCAGATATTCAAAGAACATCCTCTGAAGAGCTGCTCGGTGAACATCACAGAGGGAAATGTGACTGAAGTAAACGTCACCTCCATACAGAGCAACAGCACTGAGTCAGTCACCATCAAAGTCCTGGGGCAGCCCAACACTGCCCTGCTGTCCCTGGTACTCATGGCAGGAACATTCTTCATTGCTTTTTATCTG
The DNA here is from genome assembly GCA_000787155.1 of Scartelaos histophorus. Classification (NCBI taxonomy): domain Eukaryota; kingdom Metazoa; phylum Chordata; class Actinopteri; order Gobiiformes; family Gobiidae; genus Scartelaos; species Scartelaos histophorus. Next base: position 13,896 of record KN489426.1, read on the forward strand.
CGAAAGTTTAAGAACAGCGCCTTCTTTCCTGGACGGGTACAGCACTCACCGACTTCAATAGAGTCGCGTTGGTTCTGCAAGGTTTTTCCAACTGTCCTAAAATCTTAATCAACTTTTTTTCTTTTTTTTTTTTTTTTTTTAGCTTTGAGAGGTATTATGGCAAATAGCTTCGCAGAGTGATTGGAGATTTTGGTGTTCCTATAGCCATTCTCATAATGGTGCTGGTGGATTATTTCATAGAAGATACATACACTCAAGTAAGTAAAACGTGAGTCATTCTTTCTTGTTAAATGTTGTTATGTTCTCCTATTTATTTAATGCTGTGGTGTGTCCAGAAACTAAGTGTGCCCAGTGGCTTCTCGGTGACCAGTCCAAAGAAGCGCGGCTGGTTTATTAACCCTTTAGGCTCAGACGGTCTCTTCCCGATCTGGATGATGTTTGCCTGCTGTCTGCCTGCTCTGCTCGTCTTCATCCTCATCTTCATGGAGACTCAGATCACCACGTAAGACTGCTCCACTAAGACTCAGACACACCTTAGAATAACTGCACCTGACTTCTCTTGCTGATCATTTGTCCAGCCTCATCGTGAGTAAGAAGGAGCGTATGCTGGTGAAGGGCTCTGGCTTCCACTTGGACCTTCTGCTGATCGTAGTGCTCGGAGGATCAGCTGCTCTGTTTGGTCTGCCCTGGATGGCTGCAGCGACGGTACGATCAGTGACACATGTGAATGCCCTGACGGTGATGAGTAAAGCTGTTGCTCCTGGAGACAAGCCCCGCATTCAGGAGGTTAAAGAGCAGAGAGTCACCGGCCTCCTGGTCGCCATCCTGGTTGGTTAGTGCCATTCTATAAACTCTACATATTTGTATTGTTTCACTTTTTCATAGTTTCATTGTGTTCATTTTTGAAGTTCCACTATATACTGTTTCTGTTGGAGCGTCCGTCACTTGGTCGTCTTGCCACAATATGGCATTAAACATGTTATCTTACATTTCTTCAGTTCCAGGTGTTACAAAACAAAAATACATTCCTTATGTGACTGCATACAACAAGCTGGTAACAACAAGCCTGTAACTTTGCCTAGTGGCATCAGTTGCTTCTTTACATGGAGCTAGAAGTTTAATGTGCCTGTGGCAGATGCTAGGTGAAGCAATAACATCTCCATGGATACAAGCAGGTGACAGACCTCCGGAAATGTCACATAGTACACTTTAAAATTGGCACTAAACACAAAGTATACTTTTTTCACTACCAACTGTATAAATTATGTTTTAATAACATTATTTTTTCCAAGTGACTTTGGCAATGTTTTAGCAATTTTACATCATAGTGTTTGTGCTGCCTTCAGTGACCTCGGCAATTTGTAGTTGTTGGTGACATCACACAAGACAGGTTGTTTGTGATTACAAACACCCGGCTACAGACGCACAGTTTGAACTGTGGGAGTCGATGTGCTTAGTCCCAGTTTAAGTTAGTTCAGATAATAAAAAAAAGTTTCTAAAATTGCACCTTGTGAACATTCTAGTCAGCAAAATTCATTCTAAGTGCCCAAACATTTGGATGTTTTGCAATGTATTTAAGTGCAATGCTTAGATTTTCTTTATTAAGATGTGCTAAATAAAGACCAACTCATATGAGCATTGATGTTGTCCCCAGGCATGTCCATAGTAATAGGGCAGCTGCTGCGTCAGATCCCCCTGGCTGTGCTGTTTGGGATCTTCCTCTATATGGGAGTCATGTCACTCAATGGGATCCAGTTAACTGAGAGAATGATGCTTCTTCTGATGCCACCAAAATATCACCCAGACCACACCTATGTTCGCAAGGTGAGCCGCCATTTGCATTCTCTTTGCATACGCAGTCCTGGCAGTGCTATTGGGATTGCTGTTGCAAACATGGAAAATGACTTTTGAATAATTGCCGACTCTCCTCCTCAGGTGCGTACTCTGCGCATGCACCTGTTCACCTGTATACAGTTGGTGTGCCTGGCCGTGCTGTGGGCGGTCATGTCCACACAAGCCTCCCTGGCCTTCCCCTTCGTCCTCATCCTCACTGTTCCTGTCAAAATATTTGTACTGGGACGCATCTTCACTGCCCGGGAAATAGCATGTGTAAGTCAGGACTTCATTCATACAACTGCACATTATTTTGTACATTATCAGATGTGTTGCACCGTTATGTTTGAACCATAAATATATAACTATACAGAAGTAGTTTTATTAGCTTTCAATTCATATTTATATTTTTACTATGAGTCTGTGTTGGGTTGTAGTTTTTTAAATCAAATCAACCTTTTTAAATCAAGGCACATTTTGTACGTTTCTGTGCTTGTCTCACTGGACACATTATTAATTTGTCTAGAATATTCCACAGTAACCATTCACACTTGCATTTCTTTGATTATGGCTATTTGTTTCTGCATTCCTAACTATAAATTTAACCAGTAATTTGGCCTAGGGAGGCCTCATGTTTTTATCCGTAGAGAAGATACTGTAGGTGCTTCTATTGTCATACTGTGGAACATTCCAGGCAAAGAAATAATGGACAAGCAGGTGGTGGACCCTCTGCCAGAAAAGCTGCATTGGGCATCTTTAAGCCTGTAGTTTATGAGAGTCGTCACCTGTAGTATCATTCTGTAGGATTTCAGATAAAGAAAATCTATTTCCTAGTTAACAGTCTTTCTAACATCCTTTTTCTAGTTGGATGCAGACGATGCAGAACCAAAGTTTGAAGAGAAAGATGAGTATTCAGAGATGCACATGCCAGTGTAAGCCTCATGACGCCCTCTAGTGGACTGTAATTGCCACAACACAGTGCTCATCACCACCATCACTGACAACTGTTGAATGTAGAAGGTCGTCTGCTGGATTCTCCAACCAAGTCTGTTTTGTAGCTATGTGTTATGTCTGACTGAGCTGTACTGTCACTGTTGTTCAGGATATTCTCTACTAGTTATTGGCACAATGTAGTTTTTAAATATGGAAATCAAAGAAACTGATTTATTCATAACATTTCAGGCAATAGCTTAAAAGTCCAGTGACTGAAAATAAATAGCTACTGTTTAAGTGTAGAACATTTTCTGTGTAGTGCTGAAATGTTGCTCTGATTCACATTGAATATGCCGAGGATAAATGGGATGCATTCCTTAGATATTCATATGCTGGGGTATTACTGTGGAAGTACTTTTATGTTTTAGTCACTAAGCGCCTTATATAGGAGATCAGTTTGTTTTGAGGTCAACTAAGTGCCTCATTCGACGTGAACCACCTCCTGACGCTCTAGCACTTTCAACCACACCAAATCTGAACTATGAATTTGTGTTACAGATTGATTTTTATCGCCGTAGAATCCTCAGATTCATGAGAGATTAATTCACTTTTGCCTTCGCTACCTGTGAATTTTAACCTGCTCTGCTTTTAATCATGCCTAGCTTAAGCTTTTATACTGTATGGTTGCGTGTACTTGTAGTGAAACAAGATCACCAGCAGAGGGAGATCTGCTGTTTTTAAGTTATACTGAACAATGATAGCTGGAGTACTTTATGTTGTTACACTAATGCCATCATTATACTTACAGATACAGACACATGCAATTCATAAGGCAATAGTATTATAACTTAGTTACGTGCCACACTGTGGTTCATTTTATGATGACATTGTTTTTGTGCCAAAAGTATGTCAATACCTCTGAGGTCAGAACAAGCTGCCCAAGTGATTGTAGCAGTCAAACATTCCATAATATTATTACCATAGAATAATCTATTATGTTTCAGTTACTACAGACCAAATGTCCACTGAAGCTCTTGAGACAATCTCACTGTTTATCTGAGAGGAAAGACTTTAACTATCTGTTTTTATCTTGTTTCATGTCACCTGAAATGAAGGGACATGGTGTCAGCCTTTGACTGTGTCAAAATGGACTCCAGGTCTGATCTTGACTTTATTAGTTTATTTGTTTATTGCATGTCACACACTACTTGGCCTGTTAAAGTGTCCTGGTCCAGTGTGGACTTGGCTGTGCCGTGCCTCAGATGTGCACAGCATCTCAAGTGCCTGTGGACCATATAGTGACCGATCTCTGCTGTTAGAAGGACAACTCATGTTACAATAGTAGTTGTAGTAGTAGTTGTTTTAGTTTGCACTTTGTGACCCACTTTAACCAATCATCTCTGGGTTTTATTTATCTGTTGTATTATGAGGCATTACTGCTGTTAAGGATACACATGTGGCACATTATGGCCACTGACTGAATGAGTATTTATATGAAGTAGACCGCAAAATGTGTGCTTATCGTGCCTGTGAATGAAATGAAGGAGGTCTGTATATTTCATGAGTATCAAAATAATGAACTGATAATCCCGTTTCGTTTTAAATACAATAAAATATCTGCTAAACATTACCCTTGTTCCTTTGTACATTATTGCATCAAACTCATCTGACCAATGACACAGTTTCACAGAGGTACCAGGTGTTCCAAAAGCGTTCTGTCTGGGGGGAAAAGGGCGTGGATTGTTTCCCAAAAAACCCAGAGAGGAGCGGGTCGGGTGCCGCTTCGCCACTATCTCCCACACAGAGAAGCAGAGAGATGGCCATGTTCCTGCTGGTGGTCCTGAGCGTACAAGCCCTGTTTCTGTCCGCTCAGGGGCAGGAGGCTTTCAACAACCTGTCCGAAGATTTCAAGAAAGGAGTCAACCTCGCCTTGGAAAAGCTGAGCACACATACAGGAGTTCAGCACCATTTTCTATTCTTTAGGAGCATCACACAATCAGATATAAATGTAAGTACAAATATTTGGATTAGATTTGATGTTTTATGCATTTGTGTCATTTTTATCACAAGAATTTCACATGTTTTGTTTACAGCCTGGTTTTGATGTGAGATACATTTATCATCATTTCCTTTTAAAACCAACTCACTGTCCAAAAGGTACAACTGAATCCACCGGTTGCCATTTCAGAAATGACAGAGTAAGCATATTTTTGTATTTTTGTACAAGTTCTTGGCTCCTCTTATGACGCACTGTGATGGTATGTGGGTATGTTCTGACTTGTCCGCGGCCTTTATGTTTGTGCAATCATGCAGCCACCCATTGACTGTGCAGTGTGCTACAAAACCTTCGGAGGGAACATTGAAGGGGAGCCCAAGCCCTATGTGCACTGTATCCACAAGCCCAATCTAACAGAGGTTGGTGCATTTATTCAAAATCAAGTATTACAAGTGATTTATGCATTTAAATATATTAACAAATGTGTTCTGTAAATGTTCAGACTTAACTGTATAGATTTTGATTCACTGCTTTGTTTTAAAATGTGAATAAGGCTCTGTAAATCTATCATCAATATCTCAATATAGTAGTTGAAGCAGGTTAATAAGTCTTGGTTAATTCTGATGATGATACATAATCTTAAAACATTTTACTTATGCATCTCTTTATTTTGTTATAACATTTAGAGACAGTTTGTGTTTTGAGTAATATAAGATTTTGTGTTTTTAAATTTGATGTGACCACAGCTTGATAAAAATGTTATAGTTCCTTATTCTCTTTGTGTTGCAGGAAATGAAGACTTTACGAATCAATCAGTGCAACATTATTGGCTACGGCAGTGGAGCCCCAACTCTTCTGGCGTCAAGAGGAGATTAGAGACACTTCATTAAACCTTTCATATTGACTGCACCTTACAAACCTTTATAAGCTTTCACATACATTTAGACCTCTGTATGATAATACCCAGCACTTTGAGCTAGTCTAGTCTACCTTTTATCTTTTGCATGTGTTCAATGTACAGCATAAGATTATTTACGAAACAACAAAACTGTTTTTTTTTTATTTTGCAGTATTGGAAATTTGCAGTATTTGGATTTTTGCATGTTTTTATGTTACAGTATAAATATAACTTGGCAGGGGTTTGGAAAGATGTAAAGGGGACATTTAAGAATACTGGAAGCAAGGTATTTGTAAAATAGATCAGTGACATTAGACTGTTAATGTAATACATGCTTTACATTCATAAATTAAAATTGTAATAGAAAAGTTTTTAAATGTATTTTTTTCCTCTAGTCCGTATTGTACATAACTAGATTCAACAAAAATGTGTCAGCATCCAATTTTTATTATCATATTTTAGTTTGCCCTTGTTGTAGGCCCATATGAATTTAATTTTGAATCATTTTTAATGTAGACTACCACAAAATGATATAGAAAAATGTGAAAATGCGTCCTGCTTTGGGGTAGGTTATTGAACTCTGCTCACAAAAGGTTCCACATGGACTCAAAAGTCAGTTGATGTTTCCTTTAAACCAGCGTCTTTCCTCTAAACCAGTTTTTCCGTAACCCCTCTTTTGTCCTCTGAGTAACACGTGAACAACAACTCCAAGTGTATAACTCCCACTGTCATGACCCATTTTCGTCTGCTGCCCAAACAAATCCAAATAGCGCATTAACCCTTAAATAAGACCTGACCTTTGGAACGATCTAGTTTTTCTTTCAATTACAAATGACTCTCAGAGGACCGTGTTACGACATGTAAAAGCTGCTCATCGGCATTTACTGGAAGAAGTCTGAGTAAACAGGCGCTCAGCCACGGGCCCTTTAGCGCGCACTACTCAGCCCCGTCCATCCCATAATAGGACTCGTGTTGACTGAGATCCCCGCGGAGAGGAGGGAGCTCAGTGTGTTCTTGTAGTCCTGCTGTACACTTTGGTAGCAGTGAGAGAGAAGATGGCCGCAGGATTAGCGCTGGTGCTGCTTTACGCGCTGCTGTGCGTCGCCGGAGCGCAGGACAACAGTGAAGTGTCCGCGGGCTACAGGAGCGGAGTGGAGCTGGCCCTGGAGCGGCTCCGCGCCCACGCCACCGTCACCCACCATTTTCGCTTCCTGAGGACAGTGGACAAAGCTGAGATAGATGTAGGTCTAAAGAGTTTACATTGTATTTACGCTCATGTTCAAAAGTTAATATACTCTTTTTTTTTTCCTTATCAGCGGTGTCCTATACGTGCTTTTGTTTTAATATACTATTTCTTTTGTGTGCCTTTTTGTTTATCTTTTGAGTAATATTTTGAACCAAAGTTTTAAAAGTTTTGTTTGGTTTACGAGTCTGCATCTACCACCTTTTTAAAAGATATTATTTGTGCATAAGCAAAAGATAGTTTCAGTATGAGTGAAAGACTTGCAGAGGTTCATATCCAAACAGAGTGTGACTTTGATCCCAGTGTCCTGTGCTGTCGCTAACATGTCCTCTGCCTTTTCAGTCTGGATTTGGGGTAAAATACTTGTACCACCATTTCTACCTGAAAGCAACAAGATGTCCCAAAGGAACCACGGACTCTGATCCATCGAGATGCGTCTTCAGAAATGACCGGGTGAGTTTACAGTCAGGTGTTATAATGTTGCTTTTCATCACAAACATACTGGAGTTGTGTTTTGTTTCATTCACACACGTTTAACACACAAACACTGCATATTTAGGCTGAAAACTGAGAACACTTCAATCTTGTGATGTCATGTAGTAATACAGGAAGTGCTCCACTGTGTTTTTAAACTCCACACAGCTTCACTAGAATCATTTGGATCATTTCAGACGTGGAACTACTAATCTTTACTGAACAAAATGGAACATTTAGTTGTTAACTTGTCATCACAAGGTGTAATAGAGCATTTTTTGAGACTGGAAAGTAATAAAGTCTTACTCAAACTTGTGTGAGCAAAACAAAACACAACTCCAGATATGTTTTTATAAAGTAACAACATTATAACTTGGATTATTGGTCTTAAATAAATCAATTAAACCCACCTCAGTAAATAGTGACATGAATTTATGCTTAATTACTTTTTTAACAACCCTTCCCAACCTTTCCAAACAATTTTACAACTAAAATTGTGTGTTTCCCTCTGTGCCCGCAGCCTCTGATGGACTGTGCAGTTTGCTACAAAACGGCATCAGACCAAATTGAGCCACAGCCTAATCCATATGTGCACTGCATCCAGAAGCCAAGACTCACTGAGGTAAATCAACATCCTCACATGTGTTGACGCGCACAGAGATAGCCATAGCCACATCAAAAGTAAAACCTATGACAAACACTTCTGTTCAATTAGGAACCATTTCTTATTTCACAATTTCCCATTTTCACTTTTAGTCCACTTTGTCATCAATGCACTAGCAAAATACAGGAACAAGCACATGTCCTGGTTTAGACCTGGTTTGTCTGGGTTTAAGGTTAGGGTTAGGTTAATAAAGTTACTTTTTTGAACAGTTTTACTCTAGATTATTTTTAGTCTAGCCCTGGTTGAAAATTGGAAAGCTAAATATATTTTTAGTTGGTATTTTTATGAAAACCACTACAGTTATCTAAAGAGAAAGGTGCCAAAACTACTGACAACTGTACAACAAATAAGAAAAACATAGTATTGCATTTCTATCAATTCTGCAGCCTTACTGGGTGTACTTCTTACACTGTTTGTTCTTGATTCAAGGAAATGATCACTGCCAGAACCGAGCACTGCAAAAAGATGGTCTACAACAGCGGAGCCCCAACTCTTCTGTCTGTGTCCACTGGTTAAAAGAACATTTCAGGCTTCTACTTTGCCTTTTATCTGTGATCTTATCATATATTTGTTATTTCTTCCCATGTGTATAACAAAATGTGTGTATTTTTTGTGTCCAATTCCACATAGATACAGAGATGCCAATTACTCTCTAGCCATTGCCTAACATTGTTAAGTAACTTTCCTATTGCTCAATAAAGTTTGTCTTATACACCAGTACTTTCAGTTTACTTTTCAATTCCCACTTTCGAATTATCCAGGCTTGTGAACAGCAGAAGGATTTAACAAATAAATGTACACAGTGTGTTTTTTTCTGATCCACCACATGCCTGTCACCATGGACCTGCTATTGCTTTGCTTGGACTGTTACAGTACAATAGTGGCATGTAAAAAAAAACCAAAAAACAACAATAACCATACATTCTTACTGTGAGGGGGCTTTCTCTCCATAGATCTGACCTGTAAGTTGGCCTTGTAGCATCAGCGGCTTGTCTCCATGGACATAGATAAGTTTAATGCCATCCTGTGGTACAAAACAAACAACCCAAGAGCACCAAATACCGTAATAATGGTATATTTATTGATTTTGCTTTAGATATGTGCACAGCTAAATTACTACTAATACTGTACTACAAAAAAGAACCAGAAAATTAGAGTTGTGGCTTATGTTGTCCGGTCCACCTTTATGTACCAGCTGATGAATGATATGTAAATGCTGGAATTCTTATTATGCTGGACTCAAGGGAGAGAGAGATGGTTCAATGACCAATCAAATTATCTCTGTAATTTTGTAGTGAGTAAATAATCTTTATTCTTCAAGTACTTAGGACGTTGTGTTACCATAACCTAACCACTAGATGTCAGAAGAGCTTTGCATAATGGGGCAAATGTTCTAGAGTGTGCAGGTCACTTCTTTATCCTCACTATGATCCTGACACAGTACCGTACTGCTGGTAAAGTTTGTCCTACCATATGTTGGCATAGCTACAATATTGTCCATGTATAACGAAACTGCAGGTCAGACTGTGAGTAACTTTTTCCATGCTGCTCGGAGTTGTGTGGTAATTAATTAGTCTAATATTGTTGGCAAATCATATGCTAATTAAATCTAAATCTAAATAAAATTACACAAACTTGCCTTGCATTTAACAATAATAATTCAAGTATTGCCCATGTCAGTCTCTACTGCGCTGACAGAGCGGGTTTGGGGTCTGAATAGCGTCTCTACACCAGGACAAGACTATGGCGCTGCGCCTTTGGTGCCATCCTTACGGTACAGGCTTCATCCGTGCGCAGCGCGTCTGGCAGCAGCTCACAGCCCGACAGCGCTGGGATGACGCGTGTGGGAGACGCTCGACAAATCAACTCCGCCGCATGAGCACGAGTGTGTGAGGGGCGTGCGCTCAGATCCTGTGACTGGGAACCGAACTCCACCAGGCTTTTCCAGCAGAATGTTTTGAGCGCCGACGCTTTGACTGTATGACTGTGTGACTGAGTGAATGAGTGAGTGACTGGTGGCTTCAGACCCTCTGCTGCGCTGCTCCTCCACCGGAACAACCACACGCACGGAAGCCGCGGGAATCGGAGGAGACAGAGGCGCAGTGGGCTACACCAGCAGCGCGCTGCTAAAACCTGGACACATACGGCGTTAAGATGACTATGTCGGTCCCGGAGAGAAAATCAGGCTCTGAGGGCAAAGAGGAGGAGAGTGAGGATGAGAGTGAGATCCTGGAGGAGAGCCCGTGTGGCCGCTGGCAGAAGCGCAAGGAGCAGGTTGGTTGCTTGGTCGTGTTGTTGCCTCTGTGCGCGCTTGCACGTCTCTCCATAGCAAACATCCCCCTTTAACATGTGTTGAAGTGCTGACTATTGTCGCTGTTGTTATGCAATGAGCCCGTTAGGCCGAGGTGTTATCACCCCTCTGTTTTGCACCATCCCGCCTGGGGCATTCGCTCCATGATCTGCTTAGCCCACATCAGGTCTATTTCAGTGACGACGAGAACAGTCCGCCTTTCCCCTCAGAGACTGTCTTTTAGATCATCTTATTGAATCAAACACTGATTCCGCTGCAGGCTGTAATTCACACCAATAAAACAACCAGACAGCTTCCATTAATGAAGCTCTGAAGCTTTTATGGCTCTGTCTCCAGCAGATCTGCTGAGAGATGCTTTCAGGAGATGAGTCGTGTATGAGTATTACAACAGAAATGAACCATGCAAAAGCCTTCCTTCTTTTATTTAATCCAGTGTATTTTCCAGAAAGAAATCACAACAGTGGCAGTGTAATGTTTGGTAGTTTAGCTGGACAGCTGCATTGCAAGTTGCAAACTCAGATAAAAACAGGATGCACTTACCCATCATAAATATCAGGTATATACATTAGCAAATCGTGTATAGATTTCTTCCCCTGTACTTCCATGATATAACAAACACTTTCACAGTGTAGTAACTTAAGCTACTTCATGGATGGCCACAACAATAATGTAAAATCATATTTCATTGCTCTGCAGTTATGTTATTGCATGTTCCAATATATGAATGCAAATAGGTGATATTGTGTGCAGCCCCATGTGTCCTGCTGGTGCTTTTTCCATTATTGCTTTGCTTTCTATTTGCGCAACTAGTTGAGTTATTATTGGCTGGGAGTGACTGGTTGTGTAATGTGGAGAAGACGGGTGCAGCCTCTCCAACAGTCGCAGATAAGGTGCAGAGTTTGAAGTTTATGGTTATCTGTGGGTCACACACGCTCTGATGTTTCTGACCTGGAGCACCTCCCAGTTAACACTGCTCCCTCCGCCTGTACATGGTATTGTTATTGAGCTCGCGTGATCTCCATTCATTCTCACCGAGACCATTGGACACTCCAGTTGTTTCCCACACCGTTATAGAATCATTAAATATTATACAGCCCATTTCAATTTTGCTTAATTAAATCAGATTCCCATGTAAGTGAAGCTGTCTTTTAACATCTTTCTTGTCTCACAATCTGCTGGATCCTATATCTATCTGATATAATCCATATGTTGGATGTATTCGCTTCTAGGATCTTGTTTTGTTCCTGTTGTTTTTTTGGTTTAATTGCTTTAAACCTAGCCCAGATTTATTTGCATTAGAAAGTGATGCATTTTTAAAACCATACATTCCTTTTCTCAGCACATATCATTATAAGAAAAACAACAGCAAAAAATGACATTTTTCATTGAATACTTTGATACACTATCTTTTATCAATATTGTATGACTTCCAAGGATAAGATATTATCAATGAGCTGAACTAAACAAATGGACTTTTAGCCAGGATGTCTCAGGTCACTAAAACCTCTACACCTCTAGACCTCAACACAACCCTGATGAAACTTCCAAAAGTGTAAAAAGTCCAGTTGGTTTAGTCTGACTCGTTGATAAAAGCTTCATTCCAACATTTTATCTTGAAATTGCCTTCAAAGTAGCCCCCGCCAAAGGCCCACAGTGGTACTATGTCACCACCAGAGTCATCCTCTTCATCTTACAAATCATATCCAACTTTCACCCTGTCATATACACATGTAACCCTGTATCTCCATTGTGCCAGCTATATTTACTGCCTTTCATAACTGATTTGTCCCAGATTAGACGGTTGTCGTGACCCCTTTGGCAGAGCCTGGAGTACACTTTCAACACAGAGCTCCTTTTCCAATAGAAAAGGTGTCAAAGAGAGTGAGACAGTGCTGTATTCAGAGCCTGCGTGTGACCCAGGCTTTAGCACATGAATGAATAAATGCATCGTAAATAAGTCACTGGGCCAAAGTTGAACCGTATCAGTTATACACATTCGCCATTCAAATAAACTGCGGTACATGGACTGCGCAATACAGGAAGTGCTCTACTGTGTTTTTAAACTCTATACACCTTCACTAGAATTGTTTGGATGATTTCAACCCTGGATCAACCCTCATTCTCTACTGAACTAAAGGCAAAAGGTGTTAACTGTGTCCTGACATCACAAGGCGGAACAGAGTATTTTGCGTTTTGGAGATATATTTAATTACTCAAACCTCTGTGAATGAAACAAACACAACCCCAGTTATGTTTTTGATTAGGTAATAATGTTTTTACAGTTTTAACGCTGACACAAGGATCAATTTTGCGCAATATAGAACCGTTAAGAGTGATTTGAAATAAGAACAATGTAGGAGGTGTTACATAAGTTGCTCATTTGCTCGTAGTGCTATTGCAGTGGGCTTTCCAGGAAAAGTTAGAGTAAGGAGAGGGCTCTCACAGAAGGTGGCTTGTTGTAATGTAATCCGGTGGCTTTTTCCGGACAGGCTTGTAGCTCAAAGTTGATTTACAAGCAGTGATTTACATACGGGACCAGTAGCACGTATGCCCTATGCTCAAATTGAGTCATCCACTGCACAATGTTTGGCAGTGATTGGTTAACTTGGCTAATTTAAGCAAGAAAGAGGGAATACATGGAAGAAGTGCTCAAAAAATCTAAACCGCACAGCCCAAATATTTTAAATACTACTATTACTACTACAATTAGGTCTACTGTTACTACTCATACTATTGGGAATGTTATTACTACTACTACTTTTCTACTATTAGGCCTACTGTTACAATTAGAGATAGACTGATTTATTGGGTTATATCAGGCCGATATTTGCACTTTTTTGTGTATTGGCTTTTTTATTGTATGTCAAGCTCCAGCACTGTTTTTTGTCTTTAATCTGTTTGTGAATGTGGTGGTGTGTGAGTGCAAGATTGGTGGTTAAGTACAGTAGCTCGACCTCCACCCAGTCTGGGGAGTGACTGAATAATGGACAAAATTGTAAAAAGGTTGTGAGCGTAGAGAAGCGCTATATAAGACTAATGCATTTGAACTCTTATAAATCTGGATATACGGTTATTACATTAACTGGATACAAAATCCATCCAAGCATCCATATTGGGACACATCACCCCATAAAATTTCACACTGGAGCCAGATCCAAGTGTTACCAGGCGTTTAATCTGAAGTCGTATGTGTACATCTCTGCATGAGCGACCTTTTAGAAGTCCCCATTTCTTCTGATGTGTGCTCACCATCTGCTGCTTTGCTGCAGTCCAAAATTCACTTTGTAATTATTCACTATTTAAAGTCCAGAATGGCACAGTTTTCTACTGCATGTCACAGTTTTTGCTCATATCTCACCGATGTAAGGAAAGTTTGATAGGTTTCAGTCACATTTGCAAGAGCTAGACACATTTAGAACCATTTTTATTTATCAGATCTCCTTTTAAAGTAGTATACTTCCCTCTGACGCATATAGAGCGATAGACCTAACAGCCTACTTAAGCCAATATTTCTTGTATAAATGTGTACATTTTGTTTTTCCTTCTATTAGGTTTATTGTATATCCTCATATATCAGGCTATCTCTAGTTGTAACAGTAGGCCTAATAGTGATAGCAGCAGTAGAAAAGTAGTGATAGCATGCCTAATAGTATGAGTAGTAAAGGTGGACCTAATTGTTGTGTTGTATATATATAGTAGTTTATTGTAGCAAAGAGAATATTGCACAAGGATTGCACAGCGGGTCTTGGCTATGGCCCTTGTAGCCGCCCAGCACATTGTGGAGTGGGCAGGAGGAACAGTCCAGAATGGTCCTGACTTTGTGCTTCCTCCTGTCCAATACTTTGGCCAGAGAGTCTTGCCTCTCCCCCACAACTTGTCCAGCCTTCTTGACGATCTTTAGTCCTTTAGTGTCGCTCATTGGAGACTCTCTATATTTCTCTATAAAAGCTCTGGTCATTGGCTTACACTGGTACTGCAGGGCTATCCTCACTTAATATGTGGTCTGACACCTCCAGCACTGGATCTCCCCAGGGCCCGAGGCTTAAGTGCGAGCCCAGGACAGGGCTCTCCGGGCTGGGACACACCTGTTAGCTGTTGGCCCTCTGCCTGCCTGCTTCCATCACACCTGTTCAGAGGCGGATTAAAGGCTATGAGGATTTGGATAAGAGCATATTTATCGACTGTAACGCATTTGTAATATATGAGGAGTCCTGACCTGGCTGAGTGGATTATAGTGGCATTTGTCGACCGTTATTAACTTTTGATTGACAGTTTGCTTAAATGTGAAATTGTGCCTGAACGCAAATCATGTCAAGATGTGTTCAAAAGGGGCGTTGTTGACGGCTTTGTATAAACCTATTACTTTTTTAGGATTATAGTTGTTAAATTGGACCAATAAAAGGTCTATGGACTATGTACATTTTAACTCTAATCCATGGAGATATTGGCTGGAATGTTCTATAATATGGTACTAAAGGTACTGTATTACTATTACACAAAGATTGATTCTTCTGAGCTTTAAGACATGTTATAATGCTGTTACTTCATCCAAAACATACCTAGAGTTATGTTTTGTTTCATTCACACATGTTTCACACATGTTTAGTCTTCCAGCTGAAGCGATAACATCCCCATAGAGACAAGCAGGTAGTGAAGCTACATCAGAAAATTCATATTGTGCACCCATAAATAACAACATCTCTTTCATTTGCTCTAGTAATAATAAATATAACTTGTTTTTTTATTTCTGCGCTTTGGGTGTGTCTCGGCAGAGTCTTAAATTGTGCTTCTGTTGATTCTTGTTGAACTGGGCTTGCTGTATTAATCAAATGACTGGTGATGGTTGTGTACTTAACATTGTGTACAGAACATTGTGTCTGGCTCTGTGTTCTTTGATTTTAATTACTGTTTTATTTAACTATATTAGTTCTGTCAGTAGTGTGTATCCTGGCATTGTCCTGAGCTAATCCTCTATGACTATAAACAACAACAACAAATCTACATCAACACCAGCTTTATTTAATGATTTGTTGAGGTATGTGGAAAAATATTGAAATATCGATAAATCATAATATTTGGTTATACAGTATCATTATCGTGAGCTGCTGTCTCGATATATTGTATTTTTTTGTATCTTTTAGAATTATTTTTTGTGACTGCACAAGAATTTTGCTTATTTATTGAAAGAGAACTTGTTTATGCAATATACTTATTCACATATTCTCTGATGATTTGACGATTGAAATAGATTCATATTAACTGTGCACAATTAGGGGTTTAACACAGCAGTACATATCATTTTTTATCGAGTATCATATGTTCATCTCCATATTGTGATAATATACATATATATTATGTACTGAATCATGAAGGACCCCGGCTCTAATGAAATGCTCTATCAGTGCTTGAAATATCATAAGAAATATAACGGAACAATCGTTTAAAATGACCTCACAATAGAAGGTTGCAGGTTCAATTCCGCTTTCTGTGTCGTTGCTCCAAGCTAAACAACAAGTTAATGTGTTATGTCAAAATTGTTATGTCAAAACCCAAATGTACATCTGTGCTCTGTATCTCCTTACCCCATATCTTATACACAGCCATATTTTATTCTATTCCATTTGTCCACATGCAAATCCACAGCCTATATTTAACTGAGCTATTTTAGCCACCGATTATTTTGAATTGTATAACTTTTTATTTTTTGCTCTTCGATATTATTTTGTGTGAGCTTTTTCCGATTTCCTTTGTAGATCAATTATGTTGGTCTAATAATATTCATTTGAAGTGTCCCTGGGAGCTGTATTGTGTTCACTAATGGCTCCTGACAGGTTTTCCCCTGCAGCTCTGAACAAGTCAAATTTCAAAAAAGGTGAAAAATAACTGTAAAAGCCTTGAAACTGCTGATCCTCAATTTCACGTATTCTGTAGTCTACACTTTTCTACAACTTTGGCACAGTACTGTAAATGACTATGTGACCCATTAAAGTGGCTATACCTGATTGTCTTTCTAGTAAAATGTGTCTTGCCCCAATACAGAAATATTTAATGGCAGCTTTTAAAGATTATGAAAAACCAACGCCTGAAAAGGTTATTGTTGTCATCCATATGTGTTTCAGTGATTTAGTGATCTCCCCAGGCCCTATTCAAATCCTCCTTACGGTTTAAGACTCTGTGCAGTGCCCAACCCACAAGCCTATGTCATCCATGTTCCCACACGACATTTGTCTATAAATATACAAAAGCGTGATACAAAACTGTACACAACAACTTGACCAACGTTATGCCATGTGCAGTAGTTTTCTTTAGCGGATGGATGCTGATTGTGTTGTGATATGACTCTGAAGGGGGAGTGATTTAGCTTGAAGAGCAAAGGGCACTGTGGGCACTTATATATTAGTGAAACTTATAAAACATGTCAATACTCTGTTTTTGGTGAATATAGCATTGTCAACACAATAAAAATAACATGGTAATCTAAATATGTATGTGTGTTAGGAGTTAATTCCCCATAGAAGTAAAATACCTTTCTACTTTAAGGTAGAAATTAGACCTTTGGGTACTATCGGCATCTAATTATAAAGAGTTTTATACTCAGGAAATCCACCATTAGCATGATAGTTGTTGCATTAAACTCCGCTCTGGTCTCTTAAAAGTGGTCTCTATTCTGAATACCTCCAAATGAAAGTGTACCTGAATATAATTACTCAAAATGTGTTTTTGTTATTCTGCATATGTATGTTCTGTACATATATTCATTGACTTCTCCATTCATTGATTATCAAATCTTTAGCTTAGAGGGACAAGCCTTAACCAGGAGAACAGGCCAAGTACAGACCAGATATTAAGGTCTTTGAGGTTCTTTTGTCCATGCTAAACAAACTGTGCAGTACCTGTCAGTAGAAGTGACTAATCACCTACACACAGTCTATCAGTAAGTGTAGAGTTATTCATCAGAAGTACTATAAATAAGAGCTACTGGAAGTGTTGAGTATTCCTTCGCAGTGTTCCCTAAACTATCCAGTCAGGTGGGTATCTCTGATTCCCACAGCTGGAGTGGAAACCGCTGACACACCTCTGACACCGGCCAATTGGATCAGGTTTCACTACCAGGAGATCGGATCCCTCCAGGTCATATGACCCAAAGGCCTTTTCAAGCCCAGGCCCTGGGGAGTGAACTAGGACATAAACATGACAGTTCTGTTAACACAGCCTCCATTCAACAGCTAGGAATATTTTTGAGTACCTTAATACCTTAAGGTCTCAAGGTTTCTCAGTGTCAGTGGGTAGAACATACTGTAACCTGCTTCAGTTTCAGCTGTATTCTTTATTTAAATGTACACTGTGTAACTTGTAGATGAAGAAAACTGGGACATTTTCTCATTTTTCCTAGATTTTGTAAGGCTAACAACCAATTGTCTTCCTGGTTTGTGATGTAGCATGAATAGAGCCTATATCTTGGCTTTAAGTATTTGCCATACCCGATATCAACCGATACCAGTGCAGAAACTGAAAATATGGTAAAAAGACAATCCAAATGTGTTTTGTAGCTGTTATTTATCCTTTTAAATAACTACAGTTTTGTAAAAAATATTACACAGTGTTTTGGATCAACATTGTCTAGTAAAAAAACCTTCACGGGATCAACTGAACTAAACCATAAAAAATGTTCAATATTGGCAACAATAAACAATGTCAGTATTGTATCAGTGCATTCTTACTGCAAATAGTAACAATTTATTAACCTAATGTTTTAACTTATAGAAACATGTTGGTAATTGAATACGTTGTTTAAAGTTTAATGCAGGTAATGCAATAACATCTCCATAGAAACAAGCAAGTGAAAAGTTATATTGTGCTCTGCTAAACAACTAACCAGTTAAATTGCCCTGTTCTGCTGTACAAGTTGGTAGACCACATCAGCCAATGGAGAATAAGTGTAATTCCTCAAACTAGTGTCAAAAACATGCTCTCATTCTCGCAGATGTGCAACTCTTACTTGATTTTGGTTGTCGTAGAGCAGAGAAATTCCTCAGAAGACGGTTGAAATGTAAAAAGAATTAGGCGCTCTACCTCAAGTGAAGCGATGTGTGTGTGTGTGTGTGTGTGTGTGTGTGTGTGTGTGTGTGTGTGTGTGCGTGTGTGTGTGTGTTGGAGCTGCTCTCAGATGAACCCATGTAATGCTCCCGCCTGCATTATCCCAGTGCATCAGGCATATCGACTTTTCCTCTTTGCTTTTAGCCAATCCGTCTGCAGCAAAGTCTGGTGGGTTAGCGGTACTTTAAGTAGGATTCACGTTGTTATTGTTAAGTTATTTTGTTATATAAAGTATGAGTAGTAGTATAAATCAAAGGAATACATGATGGTAGTGCGTCCTTATGTGATTTTTCCATTTCCAGTGAATAACAGGAAATGCTTCAAAAAAACCTGTTATTAATGCTATGAACATCTTTACACTATAATTTAAATGCAACTCGATGTAAAAATATTCTAAGTATTCAGAAAACAGCATTCTGGTTGGACCATGTATCAGAATACGTCACACAATACAGTTTAACACAGGTACCGTATTCTGTATTCTGTAAGTATTTTCACAGTATTCTTCCCATCACTGTTAATAATGCATTACCGTACAACTTATAACCCATGTGGGACACCGATGCCGATATCTTCCGTCCTTTGTTACGACTGATAGAGGAAATTACCCCGGTTCAAGACCTTGGCTGCTGATTTAATAGAAGCAAATCATAAAAAATATCTTCAGTGGGTTGTGTCCATAATATCAGATAATACTACAATCGGTGCAAAGTGGTTCCTGGCATCTAAGCGCACACACTCTCACATTTTAGTCTCAGTAATATGTTCTGCCACAGTCTTTTCTTTTAGCTAGAACATTCCACAGCATTATGCTCAGTTTCTCCTTCTGAACAAAGAGGAACACTGAATAATTTTGGCTTGGCTTCCAGTCTGCTGGGCTATTAATAGTAGGTAGTTTAAACACACTGGTTTCAACAATTCCCAAAGAACTAGTCAAAACACTGCAGAATCCTCAGCTAATTTCAATTTTAATATCTATTTTGAAACCCTCGTCTCATTGGTAGCATGCACCATTTCATGTTATAATTATTATTTTTTGTTTCTAATCAGTATATTTTGAATCCGTATATGTAAAAGTTGGATTTTTCTTTTCTGGTAGTGCTGGAGCTCCTTTTGAACAGTCACATGACCAAAGCTGATACTCTGTTTAACTCTGAAACTGGGCATTTACATCACTTCATTCATAAGTATAATTTTACACACTCAAATATAAATATGCAGTTATCAGGAAGTAACAGGAAGTGGGAAGTAGCCAAGAGAGTAGCGTTACTTCAAAACGATAGTACTCAAGTGTGTGTAAAAGGTACGTATCCATTAAATGATTCAAGTAAGAGTTAAAAAAAAGTATACACTGCAAAAATGTGAAAAAATATAAAAATATATTATTCAAGTAGAAGTAAAATGTTGTCTGAAAAGTACTTGAGAGAAGTACAATTTAAGTGAAGTGTACTTGATTTTTCCCATGTATTTGAACAAAATATCTTAGAACAGTACACAGCCACAGGTTAAAAGGACATTTAGTTCTGTTTTTCACATTTTTATAACCATATAACCTCTATAACCATCAGATTTAAAGCTTTTTAAAGTGTAACTAGTGCTTCCCACTTGAGGCAGTTAAATAATTCAAACATGCGACGAGCCCTTTAACAACTGTCCACATCTCAGCGCTGTAAACATTGTTCACACCGGAATAAGCCTTGTATTTGTGGCAAGGCCAAGGCCAGAGTCCCTGCTGCACACATGAGTAAAAAAATATTCCAGCCTTGAAAACCACACACAAACACAGCAGACATGAGCCTAGATGTGACCGGCCTGCTCTGTTTGAACTGTCAACATACGCACACAGGAAGAAGTGCACACTCACACACACACTCACACACACTCACACACACTCACACACACTCACGTCGTCATGACTTTTATAGTGTCATTTCTGTGCCAGGCTTATGTGATTGACCTTTGAAACTAAACAGTATTATTGATGAGATGTGAAATTCAGAACTGAAATAAATGACGTCACAATACTGGTGTAAACTGCAGTGTTTTAGCTGAGTTTATGTGAATTAAATCAGTGGTTGAACATAATGGAGTAAAAATATTATGCCTATAAGGTCTATTTAAGTAAAAGTAAAAAGTATCCACATTAAAATCCACTAGAAAGAGGTATCTGTACTTTCTACTTCACTGCAGTAAAAGTATTTTTTATTACTGTGTGAGACCTGCTGAAAAGGCTGAGGGTTTATTCTAAAATGTTTGTAGTTTGAGCAAACATAAATAAACAAAGAAAAACAGCTGGGGAAAAAATGTCACTACATCTGCAGCTTTATTAGATCTCAAAAATCTCTAAAAATCTCTCTAAATTTTACTACTTTTACTCGCAGTACATGTTTAAACAAGTACTTTAATCATTTTACTTGAGTAGATTTTTTCATGTGATAATTTTACTTGAGGATTTCTTTGCTCTAGTATCTCCGCTTTGACTTAGGTATCAAAATTGACCCACTGCCGAATAAAACGAAATGTATTTTGTGTGTTCTTGTTTCTTGTAGAAGATTCTAGAGCACACCTGCTGACCTGCCCCGCTGTCAGAAGTGCTGCTCATTTGCATATATGTAAATGAGTCTCTGCTGGGGTGACATTCATACCCCAGGTGAATCTTGGAGGACAATATGATGTTTGTTGAGTTTAGTTTAGGGAGGATTGTTTGACACAATACCATATTATGTACTACTTTACTTTATTGATAGTTACTAAGTTTTTTGTTTTTGTTTTTTTTTGTCATTTTTCAGTCAGTCTTTCAATATTTTGCCCCCTTTTATTCTCTGTCCTTCAGTACAGCTACTGCAGTTTGTCAGCATCACCACCACCGTGCCACTTGACCTCAGTCCGGTCACTTTATCTGCAGGATTTTACCTTATTAAACTGATTGAGTTAAGGGAAAATAGAGTGGCCCGAGGAAACCCTCCCAGACACAGGAAGAAACATTCAAACAATACACAGAAATAGCTGAGCGTTCCAAGAGTCAAAACTAGGACCATCTAAGTGTGAGGCGTGAGTGCTTCTGTAAACTTTCATCTTGTGAAAACATTTTTATACTGAAACACCATTTTGTCACCTTTTGTCCATTGAAATATTGAATTGTAAACGGACTTATGTTGTTTGAAGGACTCTTGAGCTTTAACCCATGTTTGAACGCTGTTACCTCATCAAATACTGTACATACCTGGACCATACATGAACATCACAGGTTAGAGTGGAGTGTTTTTTGTTTGAAAGAAAACTAAATATGCAAGATTTCTGTGATTAAAACAAAACATAACTCCAGCTATGTCTCTGATGAGGAAATACTATATATAATTTTAACAGAAAATGATGTAATATGGGCCCTTTAAGATAAAAAAATATATATATTGGATGAACATAACATAATTAAATGAAATATATTCCATTAAGTCAGACATTTGGCTTTTATGGTTCGCTTAACATATGTATATATATAAAAAACACCAATGTAATGTTATAAAGCTAACTCAATTCTCCCTAATTCATCCGTTTAAATACCAAACTTAAATTGGCCGGTACAGCTCATAAGTGCAGTTCTTGGAGTGCACATGTGTTCCCCATTACAGACTCTCCCTCCTCACCATGTGTCACTGCGTCCTTGCCTTTTCAAGTTGCGTTGCTTACAGTGCGGACGTATGCACAAACTGACCCCCCATATGGCTCTTTCACAATAAGAGCTTTGTTTCTGACCTTACATAACCAAATACGGAGCAGTTGCCCTTGTCTTTTTAAGTTCTCTTTGAAAAGGCAAACAAAGGCTACATTTACGCTCATAGCCATAGCCAGTCATAATCAGATAACTCTAATCTGATAACCCAATAATTACATCTGTTTTTGGTGTGTATTTTCATGCCCAAGGAAAATCTGATTATGAAAAACACCTACATGTGTCTGTTAAGCACTCTGGATTATAACTGCTGTATTTGTAAGACTATGTACAGTGTATTTTAAAATAAGTCTGTAATATTTTCTTTGTGATATTTGTTTTTGCCATATTATTTTGTCCTTTTTTCCGTAATTTCCATGGTCAAAGCCTGTACGAGTGTGAACAGTCCAGTGGTGGAAGATGTACTCAATTTTATCAAGTACAAATACAGATACCAGAACAGAGAAATACTCAAGTAAAAATATCACAAATATTAAGTATTTTAAGCAAATTTGGGGCTCTTGAATCTTCAATGAATCTTCAAATGTAGTTACTGAACGAATGATAACGATTTGTGCCGAATTTTGTTCAGTAGAAACAACTATTTTTATCATTTTTTTTATATTTTTGTTTGTTAAAAATAAACCCTCAGCCTTTTTCAGCACAGTCTCAGTCTCACAAAAATACTTCTTTTCAGTCCTGTTCAAAATGCAGTAGAATATAAAGTACAAATACCTGATTTCAGATGTAATGAAGTAAAACTATCAATTTTTATCCTTAAGTACAGCACTAATTTTACTTTGTTCCAGTGGAAAAAGCATAACAACAAGGAAAAAAAGGACTCATATCAGATGCAACCTTAAAATAATCAGATAACTCCTGAAATCAGACAACATTCAGATTTCTGGTAAGCACAGAAACAGTCAGTGATGAGGTGGGGACATCTTTGTATACAGCCATTGTTTCTTCACATGGGACAGATTAGCAGCCTCATTGACTGCGTCTTGAATAGTGGGAGACTGTAAACAGAGCAGAGGCTGGGGGGTGTCGACATCTGCTTAACCCACAGACTGACTGCAAATGGAAATGAACAGTTGTCACAATATTGTTTATGCAAATAATAGAACATAATTATATTGCTTTTAGAGTTGCGCCTCCCTCGCTGTAGGTGGGTGTGCACATTTTCCTTACGATTACAATCCATTGACGACTTAGTAGTAGGAACAGTGTAATTATATTGCAATTGGAATGAAAAACAAATGCTTACGAAAAACACAGAAAGCAGCGTGTTTCTGCCTGATGAATAACAGATACTCACTTAATTCTTTCTTTTATATAAATATAATTTGACTGCGAAAATAAACTCATCTAAAGAGCTTTTTATTGCTGAGTTTATAGTTACATTACATACATACCGATAAAATAATCATGCAACCAACCCAAGCCCCCATCATATCAAGTCTGTCATTTCAGTTGAAAAACATTCATTTCATATTCTGTTTTTAATAGTTTCTAGTTTGCATATGTGTCAGTGAACATGCAGCAAGCTCGCTAGCTGCAGTGTTCCAAACAGGAAGCATGGCTGCACTTCTGGCTCTACTGACTGTCTCAAATTCACTTTGTATTGAAAAGAATGTTTTTTTTCTGTGTAACTGCTGCTGTCATTCTCCTCATTTTGGTCTTAAAATATTTGTATTAACCTGCTCTCCATGATCCTGGTGTTTATATTTTAATATTTTGTTTGTCCTATTCCCTAATATGAAATTTCCAACCTCCAAATTACCTCTGCTAACGACAAGCCTCAATGAGCTTCATTTGACTGGAGCCAAACGCTATTAGAAATATATTAATCACATTGTCATAGCTTTAAAATGGCAGCCCCGACTTTGGTTTAGGAGACATACTGTAAATAAACTGCTTGTGACATTTTAACATAAACTTGTTCATTTCTTGGTTGATATTACAAAAATAAGTATAATATAATACTTATACTTATATACTTACGGATAAAAATGAGCTTTGTAGCT
>KN489428.1:0-12456 GCA_000787155.1 Scartelaos histophorus
ATTATTATTATTATTATTTTTATGACAATTCTAAACTTTGCTTTTGCCATTACATACAAACAGCCCTGATCCCAATGTCCAAGTCAAATGTGCTTTTGCATAACCCTTGGATGTTCCCATTAATCCTCATTTGACTGTGTTACATTCACAGGGACAGGGTGTAAATTTTTGTGAAATCCAATTTTTTTATTTTTATTTTTTTTGTGAGGTCGTTCACATTTCCAATTAAATGTGACTTGTATGTGATCTCTAGTGTGAACTTTAAATGCCCAAAAGTGTCCCCAGGAAGTAGCCTAAACACAGGTACTAGCATTGA
Organism: Scartelaos histophorus; assembly: GCA_000787155.1. Classification (NCBI taxonomy): domain Eukaryota; kingdom Metazoa; phylum Chordata; class Actinopteri; order Gobiiformes; family Gobiidae; genus Scartelaos; species Scartelaos histophorus. The sequence goes on from KN489428.1 coordinate 317, forward strand.
GTACCTGGCCATTTTAAAGTTACTGTTGCCATAGAGCCAGAACATTTACAACTTATTTGTTTTAACGAGGAGATTGAGAAGGAGAAGGACAAGGCTTTTAACCAGGCATTTTGTGAGGCAGCGGCAGCATCGTCTCTAGAAAGGATTCGTAGGTCAGATGTAGGTTGGATGAATGCGACCTGGCCGTAATCTGATCCTTCACCTTCTAAATTATTGGATGGATTATTTTATGTCTGCATCTTCAAAGCTTAAAATGGTCTGTTCCACCTTATGATGTCAAGTGGTCATAGAGTCAGTCACATGTAATTGAATGCTGTATCTGTTTAATGTCATATTAGGGAACATTTTAAAATCCCACGTTGACAGAAGGATGGCACATATTGCCATGGAAACTGCTGCTATATTCCCCTAATCACTCTTGGTCCTCTTCAGTGCCAGACTGAAAAGCCCTGCATGTCCACACCTCTGCTGAGGGCCTCTGAATGTGGCATCTGCATAGTGGCTGCTCCTTTTTCAAATGACACACACTGGGCAGCTCCATGTACTTAATAAATTGTGTGGAGCCACTGGCCTGCTGTGCCCTTTGGGTCACTGTAGGAGAAACAAGACCATTAATCATTGCACAGGCATGAGAGTGTGTAAGCAAACACTAGCGGGGCATTGGCTCTCAGTATCCCCCATCTAAAGCTGTGGCCAGCGTCTTCATACTGGTGATGGGTGTGTGTGTGTGTGTGTGTGTGTGTGCGTGTGTGTGTGCATGTGCGTGTGCGTGTGTGTTATAAAAAATGTCTGTTGCACAAGTACAAGTTAGCTTATATCTGTATATGGAGACATGACATATGATGCAAAGTCAGTCTGAATTTGAGGCACAACTACACTGTTCTTTTTTTTCCTATGTATTTCTTGAAAAGTAGGGTTTAGCAGGGTCACTGTACCATTTTGCACAATAAATAAGTGCTATTAACTTCTGTAGTGTGGCAGTTTGTTGTGATGATGATAAAGGGATAGTCATACAATTAAAGGTTCCATTTCTATTAGATCTGTTTTACAATTTAAAATTAACATAATGTCAAGTAGACAAAGCAAGGCAAACTGATTTGTGTAGGACCATTTGAACGCAAATTCATTCAAAGTGCTTTACAGAGTGAGAAAGACATTAAAACCACAAGACAAAAAAAAATAAAAACATAAATAATCATCAGAAGACTCATTTGGTCTAAAAGCGTAGGCCTCCCATTTTATAAAAGGACTTTTAGATAATTGGTTTGTCTGTCTGGGATCCTTCAGCTTATCAGTACAAATTTTCAAGGCAAATTTGTTTCTCAGTGTAAACGTGTACATCCTTATTTTGCATGCAGCTTCTAGAAACCTGCCTTCTGCATAAGTAATGGTAATATTCAGGCATGAAAACGGGTCAGGGGAGAAAAAGGTGAGAAGGACGGGCATCTTTTTTCAGCTTAATAAAACCAGGCTCTATCTAAATGAATGGCAAATAACCAGTATGCACCAGTGTTGTAGAGACCACATGGTTCTGAGACAAGACCAAGACTTTTAAAGGTCAAGAATAAGACAAGACCACAGCCCATGGAGACCAAATCAAGAGTAACTTTGTCATTTTCAACATTTATTGGTATAATGTACTGTGCCCTGTTTTTGGAGCCTCACCCACAAACCCATTCTTTAAATTAACTTATGTACTAAAATGCAGGGGAGGACCAAAAGCGTGAAAAGGTGAAGAACGGCGCACTGATGTGAGGCACATGGACAGGTAGGATGTTTTAAAAAGTTCAACCCGCCTTGTGATAGACATGAGCGCACACACTGCAGTAAGGGCCTGGCCACACTGCACGCATCAGCATTTGAAGTGCTGCTAGTTTATCGCCAACAGCAGCAGCCGTAATGAAATATGTTCGCCCCCCCAAATCTTTTCTCATCAAATCTATATGATTCACATAGGTCATCTGTTTTGGCTTCAAAATTTCACCAAAAGATGAGATATTTTCAGGCCTGAATATTAGGAGTATTAAAAAAACAAACAAAGAAAAAGAATATTTTAGCTGCTATCATGCATGGCACACTAAGCAGCATCACTTCTAGGACATATAAACCAGAGAATAGTCGGTCACAATGATTGTTTTTTGATTGGTGTTTATTTGAAATAAACTTTAAATTAAATACTGAAAATAGAGGCTGAAATCAGTTTTTTTTTTTTTTTTTTGTCTGACACCAAAACAGAATAATGGAATAACATCTGTCTTACCATTTTATTATTATTTTTATTTTATCATTGTATTTGGGTTATTTATTTTAGTGTTTATTTTATGTTAAAGGCCGATTTAAAAGGGGACTTAGGCCCTTGTGAAGAAAAGGGTTAACTTTAGAGACATTGTAAAGTTACCTGAACATCTGATCTGTAAAGGAATATTGTACTTACCTGGGAGGAGATCCCTCCTGCTGGGAAGTATAAAAGCAGGCTGCTTTAGTAAATTGGGGAGAGACTTCTGCATTATTGGGTGCACTTGGTTGTTGTGTTTGATTTGATTTAAGTTACTTATTTTCTGTTTACCTGAGTTAACAGTTTATTAGTAATTAAGTTATTTTTACGTTAATATCAATAAATTTTGTCTTGTCACATACACTTTTTTGTGTGAAGTCTGCCTCTCACTGCCTCTTCTCTCTCGCTCACTCACTCTTGTCTTTGTAACAGAGGAGAAGAGCAGATGAGCAGACACAGGTAAATGGACTCACACGTACGTCAGGGACTGAGGGACAGTGATGATTGTATGAACACATCCTCTACTTGTTAAGCTGTACAGTCAAGTGTTATTACAATCCCATTCATAGTCACAGAGTATCAAGCCTAATGAGAAAATTCATTTTGATGCACCTAAATGCAAAGATACATGTGTCAGCCTTTCATAACACCTCCCAACCAGCCCCACTGGGCAGGCTATTACTCATTTCTTGGTCAAACTTGACCCACGGGCAACTCATGGGCACATCACTAGACCATGGGCATTGTTTTGTCATGTCTTGTGTGATACGTTGGAACTGTTGCCTCACCAAACATTTCTTGATATTCAATTATTTATGCAGGCCTATTTTTAATAACCCACATCTTAAAAAAAAGAAAAAGAAAGAAAGAAAAAGCAAGTCACCAGAAAAAAGTTTGAGAACCACTGATCTGGCCTACTGGAGACAAATTATATATTGTATAAAGCAAGTCTGGTTTATACAATAAACCTTAAATTTTTGCAAAGCTTTTTAGATGGTAAAAACCTGCAGAAGTTATTGTTAAAGTTCAAGTCTGAGTTCATTATTATCTCTAGATTTTAATAGACTGTTTTTTTTAAACTTGTAGTTAAAAGTTGTTTGGGATTTTTTTTTTTTTTTAATTATACTTCAGAACATTGTAATTTTAACATCCCCACATTGACACCCGCATCCATATAAATTACAATATTTGTAGTTCTTTAAATGCAATGTATGAATAAAATTATGCAGTGAACAAGTGTATGAGTTTGCATGCCAAGCCAATGTGCAATATTTCAGTCTCTGTGGATAGTTAATGTCAACTGATTTCCAATGTGCAGAGAAAATGAATGCAATTTAATGTATTTGCTTGTCTATTTCAGAAGATTGATTAACACTGACGATTGAAACTCAAGTTGCACTTGGTGATAACTGCACAACCAACCTATCAACGACTTTTAAAGTTCATGGCATGGCTGTCCACTGTAACCTCTCAAGACAAAGAGTTGGTGTGATTGAAGCAGGCAATGGAGATATATTTTCCAGTCTGTTTCCCCAAAACATTATATGGTGAATGAATGAATAAATATATCATTAATAAATAACATCAAACCCAGGAATTCCTGCTATGCTCACAAAATGTCCCTATTTCCCCCACTTAAAGGTTGTATAGAAGATTTTCCAAGGCACAAGGAATACAGTGATTGTCCTTTTTCAAATACCCAGTCCCCCTCCCTGAGCTCCCACCTCCTCCTTACGCCAAAAACCTTTACAGCCACTGCACTGTTGGTGTGGCTGCTTCTTTTACCTTTTACTATTATCGTAACTGCAACGACATTCAGAGTTATAATAAAGTTGTTGCGTGAGAGTAAGGTATGCTGTGCAAAATCTTGGAGATTACTTAAGATTTACATTTACATTTTTTATGAAGTTGTTTATTTCAGAAAACAAGTTCACTCCTAATTGCTGCACAGGACTTGTAACTACCTTGCTAATAATACAACAAACAGAAGCAAATGGACTTTTTCATTGAACTGAAAATCATGTTTCAAGTTACCTGTCCAGAAGTAATTTAGCGACCAACGCATATCACCTTTGTTTGGCTTTGCTCCTTTTCCCCTTCTCTCCTTTCAGCGACCTCAGAAAGGAACTTTCTTTTGCCTGGAACTGGTAGTGGATTCTTGTCTGCCATTGCAACAAACTCTGTGCTAATTGCAAGGAAGCTACAGCTTGAAAAAGCCACTAAGAACCGCTGTATTGGTTCAGTGAACAGTGCATCTGTGGGGTGCATAAGAGCCGTACATAAACCATGTAATCCCAGCGTGCCAGAGTCAGTTAGAAGTGAGGGGAGTTTGACTGACAACCCAACAGCCAACAGAAAACGAGGTAGCCTCGTTTTCTGTTGGCTGTTGTATCTATTTGTTTATGTTTATCTGGCCCCACCACAGTTGATGGATTTTCATTCTTTTGGTTTTGGTCATCTCAATTACAAGGCTGCTACTCTCTGTCTATAACTCTATCATTGACAATTTGAAACAAAAAAAAAATCCTCCATTCAACATTTAAAGAATGTTCAACACTACTGTTGCATATTTGCATTCATATGACCATATTTTTCCTCTTTAAAACACCTCAGGTCTAGATGCAATGCAAACATGTTCCCTTTGTTTCAAGTCTAACAAGTCTCTCACATCTGTAAGTGAAAGGCAGACCTGAAGTTTCTGTTGATTTCCATTGTCTCAAATGGCCTGGGTGTTGTGGGTTGGCTTGTCTGTTTTTATTAATTAATTATTGAATCATTGCATTTATAAAACGCCTTTCAAGACACCCAGACACCTGCCCTGGGGCAAACGAACAGAAGCAAGTTTGCCAATCACTAGGTAATGTGAGTGAAGTGCCTTGCCTAAGGACACAACAATAATTTTTTTTTGTTTGTTTTTTTTAAGTCTGTCTAGTCTGTCTTAACTAGGTCAAAAACATAACTCGTTCCTTTCTGAATGTATTCCTAGAATCCAAATTATTCAAGACAAAGTCTTTTTCAAACCTTTCAGAGGCCAGATCATATGTTGTCATGAGAGTCGTGTTTCAGAGTCATGTTTTGACTCTAAAAGCTGCTTGTAAAACATATCACTGGGTTAAGACAGAGTCATCTACATGGACAGCATCTTTGACATCAATTTTGGCCTGACTTTCAGCTCAGTTATAATCTTCATTACATCAAGTTGAAATGTATACTGTGGTTTAAAGCCCACCTGTGTCTGATGCCTCCCAGTTTTACCTGCGCATGAGGCACATGTTGGTCTGTGTACCAATGCCCAGGGTCCCATGTCCAACCCGTTTACACATGACTGCATTTCTTCACCTCTCTTTATTGCTTTCTTACCTTAATTCCCTCTCACCACATCTGTCGTTCCCTTTGCTATTTATTTCCACTAGTTGTGTGGCTTTTGCTCCCACCATCCCCCCAACATGCATTATCTATTAGCTGTGGCTTGTCAGGGCTCCAGTGCGCAGTAATGAGAGACAGGCTTGGCACATTGGGTAGCGTCACATTAATTTGCTGTGGCTAACTGTTGGAACACCGGAGCAGAAATCAATAAAAAGACCCCACAACCTCTCTCCCCCAGTGGCCTGACACAAGACCACCATGTGCCCTTTAGCAAACAGCCACTGCAGCTTGGTCTACTCAAGGTATATGATAACATTTTTCTCTTTTGCTATTTGTCATTATATTAAATCATGTTGTGATTTGTGAGCTTCTTTTTTTTGTGGATCAATAAAGTTTGTAAATAAATAAATTAATACATAAAACAAATATCTTTAATATAACTAGGTGTATTTTGCTATTTCAAGTACAATAAAACTTGTTCCTTTTGGGAATTTTTTTTTTTTTTGTATTTTACTTTTTTACGTGTTGTTAATTCAAGTCATTTTAACTTGACAAGATTGTAGCTTTTGTAGTGTAACAACCAAACATGGCAAAGATCTATATTCTAATGATCACTACCTGTTAAGCACATTTGATTTTTAAGATTTTGTCCACAACTGAATCATCGTGCAACCTCTACACCTACAAAAGTAGGTGTGGTGAACGTTATTTTCATCATCACATTTCTTGAGCACATTTGAAGCTGAAATTCCTTCAGTGCGTAAACCTAATTAGGCTGGAAACGTATCAGCCGACAGAAGCAGCTCCACTCTGACACTCTACAACCCTTACTTTCTTAACTAGTATCACTGAAATTGTAACTAATTACTGTCACTGGACTTTAAAAAGATTTGAATTGCTCCAATTGCACATTGCCGTGCAGCAACAGTCCGTAGCTCATTTCATTATTCACAAAGCAAACGTGTAAACTATATGTACTTCATCCTTCAGATGGCCTCAAAAAACATGTTTTTATCGAAGAAAACGTATCAATAAATGGCTTTTCATTACAAAGAAATGCATGAGAGACAGGAAGTAGGCCTATTTCAACATCTTTTATGGGTGTCATCACAGAACCATCAATCCACATGAAGCTCAACACACTGCATCTTAGCTTTGTTTATCGCTTTGCATGAAAGAATAAGCCAGCAGTAAAGGCACATACAGAGTGAGCTGTGCCTATTTACTAATGCTATTCCGACTGAAGTCAATTTAATAATGTATTTTAATTTTAAATGGTTAAATATTTAATGCCACACTAGCCGAGTGGAGATTAATTAAAACAGTGACTTGCATATCAGTCCCTTACATTCAATGATTATCTGCTTGTCCTTTGTTCTTGGAGATGCTCAGACCATTTGGGGCAAGACAAGAAACTTTCGTCAGGCTGGTTTTTAGAAAGCCTGACTTATTGATGTGTTTTCTTCACATCAATTATTGACAGGCGCTGACATGCATCATTCAGTGCTTCGGATTTCACAAGGTCTGAGGCCAAGTGGTGAGATAATGGATGGAAACCTTGTCCTAAACTCCAATCTGAGCCAGGCTCAGCTCCAATGTTGCTAACCGGGATATGTTGTGGTTTTCTTCTAGTTCTTATAACACCATCTCTGCTGTAACTTTGGGAAAACTTTTTATCAATTAATACAAAAATTGCAAAAAATGACTTCTGTGAGATTTTAATCATATTAGTATCTTACCACATCAAAAACATACCTGGAGTTGTGTTCTTGTTCATTCCCACGTTTGAATAACCTTTTATCAATAGTCTGCCTACATCTCCAAAGCTCAAAACGCTCTGTTCCACCTTATGTTGCCATGAAGTGGTAGTTTGGTAGTGAACAGATACCATTTACCTTTAGTACAGTAAAGATTAAAACAAATTTCTGGGCTGAAATTATCCAAATGATTGTGGTGAAAGTGTATGGGGAGTAAAAACACAGTGGAGCATATGACATCACCAGATGAAACAGTGTTTTCTGAGGGAAGAACAGGGTCTAAATTTTCAGGGTTTGTGTGTTAAATATGTGTGAATGAAACAAAAGAAACTCCAGATATGTTTTTGTTGAGGAAACATTATAGACAGAATCCAACATTAGCTAACACTGTTGTCAGTGCACTAAAAGATTTTATCACCATGTGATAAAATAACTTATGATGCAATGAACATTAGTGAGTGGGATACATCTTAATGACCCATATGCATTAAATGCAGGTGAGTGCCTAAATGTGAGGAAGAAATGTCTCAAACTTCAGTAGCCGAACATCCACTCATACCTGATCGATGCAATTAGCACTGCCCCCGGGAGAGCCTGAAACCTGCTGAAATCCACTGACATGATACAAGACAGGACAATGGTACTTTCTGCAGGAGACATGCGCAGTAGAGCCATAGACTGTATAAAAAAGTGGACTAAGCGAGCGTGACGTCATCCATAGTGTTCAACGCTGCTCAGATGAGGCTCACGATGCTTCGCGATTACAGGAGCGAATGTGGAGCCAGGCTCTATGTTATGAATAGGATTTTTTTGCCGAACAAAACAGAGGGAAAAGCCGGAAGAGCCTCCTGACGCGCTTCCTATTTGGCTCGCGACGGCTAATGCATTAGCTATGTCCATTTATATATACGGTCTATGAGTAGAGCCCAAAGGGACTCTGATAATCTGATAATCCCTCTTTTGCACAAACCAGAAAATTACATAATATGGCCCTTTAAAATTGCCAACAAATTTTGTTAGTAATTTATTTGGTGCTTTTACAGGCTTATGAAAACTTTGTGGCTTCTTTTTCAAATTTGATCACTATTAGTTTCATCTTCTCTACGTCTTCACATTTGAGCATAATTTTAAATCATATTACTACAAATAACCTGTACCTCTCTCTGCCTCTTAAATTACATTACCCTTCTGCCTTTGATATAAAAATGCATCATAGTTAGGGAGCTCTTGCCAAGTTGCACATTTTCTCCATTCCGCACTGAGGCCAAATGTGATATTTCCATCTGTTTAGACAGTAGAACTGCAAAATTTAACTACAGTTGTTTTGATACTTAAATTTCAAACTGGATTTTGATTTTAAGAAATGTGATTTTCAACATTAAATTAAAAACAATGCTTAAGATCACTGTGACCTTAGGCAAGACACTTTCCCCATATTGCCTAGTGTGAAAGTGGCGTGTGCATGAATGTTGGTGATGGTCAGAAGGGCCGATGGGGCAGATTGGCAGCGTTGCTTCCGTCAGGATGCCCCGGGGCAGCTGTGGGAAGCACCACCTGGTATATAGTGAATGAATAATGCATCAAATTGTAGAACGGCTTTGAGTGTCTGGAAACGGACAATATAATACATAATGCATCATTATTATTATTATTAAATCATAGTTCTATATGTGGTCTTAAAACTGTATAGTCTCTCTATTGTTGAGGTTGGCTGCATAGTAGTGTATGGCCACATCTAGTCCATGTGGCCTTTTCAGGATCATTCTAAAGCTATTCAGGCCCTGGAATATAACCTTTTTTAGTATCGATACTTGCTCAAATGAGTATCTAGTTTCAGTATCAGTTAGAATTTAATTTTCAATACCTTTCACAGCCCTAGAGAAACTGCTTGCAAATTAAGTTCTTGACTGAAAGGACTCCAGTTCCAATCTTTCTCCACACAAACCTACGCACCCAACATCCCGTCCCCTCTCATGCATCAGAATGAGAAAGTGCGAGGTGTCCTAATCTTTACGCGAGGCAGAGGGGGCATTTGTAATTTCTTATCCGCCGCTAATTACAGGAGTAACAAGACCCAGGAGGAGTGACGGGCTGCTGGTTCAGACGCCTGCCTGGCTTGACAGCGAGGTTAATTAACAGCCTTCCACCAAGATTAAGACGCGGCGAAAACTAAATAGATCAAGATGCGCGCACACCCTCCATCAGCGTTTATGTGGCCGTGTGCACGTAAGGCAACCTTTCAAATCACAGCCGGGATTAGGATAGCAATGCCGTGCCATCTATTTCGGTTGGAAATTAGCCTCTGCCGTGATTGGGTAGACCTGACAGACCATTTGGGTCTAATGCCTTCATTCCAGCACCTGTACGACTTATTGATACTGGCACATGAACAGGGGGGAGTGTTTAGTTGATGTTTGAAATATGGTCCATTGGAAAAAGTGTGATGGAGATACAAAATTGAATGTGTTGTATTTGTCAATAGAAGTCTGCAGTGCACCTCTAACTCCAACATTAAATCATCTTTAAATCTTCTTGTTTCTAGGGATATGCCATCGCTCTGCTTTGAACGTTCCTCAGTATGACATTAAACAGATCTACCTTACATTTATTTAATTACAGGTGGTTTTATAACTCAAAAAACTAAAAAAAAAAACCAAGCATTCTGACTGATCGGGGTCGCCTCTCCAAAGATCTGAACAGTAACTTGGCTTAATTTGGTCTCTATGACGATAGAAAGGTTTAATGTCATACTGTGAAACTTATCCATGGAGTAAAACAGGCGTTGGACACAGAAAAATTACACAATGCAGCTTTACGATGTCACATATCTTACAGGAAAAGATAAAAAATATTCTCTGTGGCATGCAAATTCTAATAAAATACATGCATTTTGGCACAAAACCTCAGTGAAATAGAAAATTCAATTCTCTCAAATGGAAAAATCTTCAAATTAAGACGTTTCGCTCATTCTTTGTAGTGATATCAACCTTTGTACAGTTGACTGAACTGAATTTCTTTAGTTATGGAACCTACCTTGATGATTGAGGGATTAGACAAACACCAACAATTAATTTAATGTGTGATTAAGACCTGCAAGGTGAATTTTGTTCTGATTTTGGGCTATGCAAAAATCTACTGAATTGTAAAACTCACTGATCACAAAAATACGTCTAACAAACAAACTCATTTTAATCGCATTTTAATCACAGGCAAACTCAACAGAAAATATCCATAGTGGGTGTTTTGTGTATTGAGCTGTTACACTGCATAACAACCTCTTTCCATTTGTGCCAAAAATCAAAGAGCCTTAAAACTTAATTCCCAGCTAATGTGCACATGCTCCTAAATTACATCTATCCTCGAGTAACCCACCGCCGCGGCTCTTTTTTGGAACAGTATAAATAAAATAAGCCCGAGCCTGCCTCATGATCTCCCGTCAGCTGCTCACCCCGCCGCACCTCTGCTCTAACATCCAACCCGAAGAGGCAGGCCAGTGTAACCCCCGAGACACTGTGCCGCTGTGTTCTGCCCCACGGGAACGGCGCAGACAGCTCCAGAATGAGGGAGTGTTGTCACAAACAGAGCCTGTCACTGCTTCGGGCTGCGAGGGATTCAGACCGAGTGTCAAACATATCAAAATACAACAGCACTAGCTAAAAACATGACATACAGTACGAGTCCAGACAAATTTCAGCTACATGTACAATTTGTAGTCGGGGTTTTGGAGTGAATTGAAGGAATGAAGGTAGTGCTTGTCAAGTGTAAGTAATTTGGCCTAGGAAATCATGATGGAAACGCTAATTCAGTAGTGAGGTACTGCTGAGAAAGAGGCATTCTGGTAAGGAGTAGTGGATGAAGTACTTTATTTTGTCACTTAAGTAAAAGTACAGATATGGGAGCAAAAGTATCACATTAAAGAACATGTTTTAAATGTACTTAAAGAAAAAAGTAAAAACATTTTGCCTTTTAGAACAATTAAAGGATGAAATGTAATGAGTTTGATACCAAATTTAAGTGTTTTATGTTTATTGTTTGCTTGGTTTGTTCAAATTTGGGACGTTAATGCAAATTAAATGTGCTAAAAATAAGTCTCAACCATTTCACCAGATCTCAAACCATAAAGAAAAGTACTTTCAACTTTTCAGTCCATAGAATATATAGTGTAGTAGAAAATACGTATACATGGTGTTCAACGTAAAGTAGTCGAAGAAGTAAAAGTGACTGTGAAACTTAAAACGTACTTAAATAAAGTACAGATACCCAAAAATGTTACTTGTTACTTTTGTACTTCATTACCTTCCACCACCACTGGTATGTTTCTCAGGTCAAATGATTGACTATTGGCCCAAGTTGATATGATTTTGGGTTTAAAAATATGTCAAGGTTAAATGTCTAAACTATTTAGACACCCAGGTATGGAACTGTAAAATCACTGAAACTGGGCCCTGGCGAGATAAGGAAACGTAATGTCAGTTATGTTACTTGAAGCAGAATATTTGGAAATGCAACTGTTAAAACTGAGTGATAAAACTTTCAGTATCTCCTGAATTAATATTTCAATTATAGCTGGGTAATATGGTCTTTTCTCCTAGGCCAAATGAATTTTCTTTTATTTAAGTTTTGTGTTTATTATATTACAACACATGAAGTTTTGTTTATTAAGCTATAATTTCAGCATAATAAAATGTATATATTTATAACGCTTTTTTTTTTTTTTTTTTTTTTTTTTTTTAATTCAAAAA
>KN489429.1:0-23989 GCA_000787155.1 Scartelaos histophorus
TAATAATAATAATAATAATAATATCGCATTTGAGTAGCAACTTTCAAGCAACTTTTTTGTTATAGGTTATTCTACAGTACATTAAAACAAAAATGTTATTTAATTTAAAAAAGAGAGAGGGAGTTGAACAAGGGCATCGTGCATGAATTGCAGCAACTGAACTGCCACACACAAGGTTAGTTCAACTACAGTCAAAAATCCACCAAAATATAAAAAATGAGACTTCATTCAAAATTGCATAAAATTAGGCTTATATTGAACAGATCCAGAAGGCAAATCAATATTGTTTTATGTGACATACTTTTTACAACCCTTTTTAATTTTCTGCAGACACAAAAACAAAAATCAAGCAGCGTTGACATTAAACGTGACTTCAGACGAGAGTTTTTACCCATCGATTCCCTCTTTCAGAATCTCATCTCTCACATAAAAGTGCAGATAAGCAGAGTCTCTAATGTTGTACTAAAGTTGGACCAAGTGCTGACTGGCCCAAAGTGGAGAAGTCATTTAGTCTCATTCAGATTCTGCGTATAATAGCCCTGAGTGTGGGGTCCATATATATGAGGAGCTCAATAGTGCAAAGCAAAGATATTTAGGATAGCGTCAGTGTAAAGAAAAGTACCATTATACACGGGCTGTCAAAGGTTTGGGCTTTTTCATGTATTTTTCTTATTTGTTTTATGACTTTTTTGATTTTCTTTGTAGATTCTCTCTGAAGGCGACAAAAGTATGAATCAATGTCTACGGAATGTAGTAAACAAGTTTTTTTTTTTTAATAGCTAGCTACCCTTTGCTTTGATCACTGCTTTTTGACAACATTTCTTATCCCTGACATGGCACAGCTGTGAAGAGAAAACCATTTTATGAGAATTTTTCATAAAGCTCATTCAGAAAAGGCCAAAGGTTTGCAGCACTGCCACAAAAGCAAAGGGTGGATACTGGGTTTTTACTTTTATTTCTTTCCCACATAATTACATTTATCTTGCATTTTATATTTGATTTCATCTGTATGTATCTAAAACGTAAAGGGAAAAACTTTTGACTGGTGCTATATAAAATAATATATAAAGTATCACTGTTTAATGAGTTATGGTCTGTGCAAAGCAATAACACATCCATGGAGATAAGAAATGTTACATAATACATATAATTAAGCTAATAATAATGAACTGAGACTGGGGAGGGTGTTTCAGGAGGCCATTGTTTGATAAGAAGATGCATTTAGAACCATTTCAATAGAATGTTTCTGTTGAAATGAGTTTAAATGTATTAATTTGTTTAAAAAAGATGCATAGAAAATATCATGCTTCCTCTTTGTGTTAAATGTTTTTAATACAGTGATGTTGCCGATGTAATATCCTCACTCATTAGGATGCTCTAATAAGTTAAAGTGAAAAAAATCTTGATCTGCTACAGTTTAATATGAATTATATGAACAGTTTTTCACTGTGGAATTCACATATTTGATGAAATATTATGAAATATATGTTTAACTATTCATCTTTTCATTCCATTTATAGTTTTGTCACAGTTGAAACTCACTTTTAATAAAAAGGCTTGATACTGTGTGTATCAGAGTGTGTATGTTCACGGCTAGTGCATATGACTGATTAGACTCCTACCCGTTTCACTGAAACATACTTAACATCATTATATTTTTAATAGTTAAAAGTTTTTCAGGTTTTTCTTAAAAAAATATGGAGAAGTTCGTCATTTTACTTCCATATTTGACATGGTCATACTTAGAAATAATTCCATATCTGATCCCTAAAGGTGTTACTGTTAACCAAATGTATCATATCCTAAGTAAACCAAATACTTTAGCTTTTACAGAATATAGTAGACTTGAGAAAAAGTAATCAACAAAAAGTACTTAAAGTTATTTTTAGAGTAGATGCAGAGACAGGCACAATATAAGCAAGAGGAGCTCAGACATCCACCCACATTCACACAGTGAGAGACTTCTACCAGACCATGGATTTTCACACATAGAACTGTACAGTAAACAGATTACAGCGATACATGAGTCAGTGCTTATTGTTGTGTTATATGATGGTCTAACATTAGTGACAAAAACAGACAAAGGAAAGGAAAAAAAACAGTAGCTAGTCTTTGTACGCAGCTCCCCATTAGGCAGAGCTAATAACAGGCTGAGGTGCATGGGAAAGCACTTTTGCACAGATAACATTAATAAAAACATGCGGTCTGATTATTCTGAACTTTAAAACTGCAAGCGGTGATGAAGGACTGGAATGAAACCTGTATTCAGAGAAAATGGACATTTCATAAGAGAAGAGCTGGTTTGAACAGGGTTGCCAGATATTCAGAAAGTAAACAACTTGTGTCTTGTGCTGCTGTTTATTATATTTTGGGCTGCACTTTTATGACAGAGGTGAGACAATCAGGAAGTGTGTGTTAGCGTGGTAGTTGTTGCTAGCTTTACAATGATGCCAAACACCCCTCTGGTCACTGAAAGTTGTGAATAAATTTGGACCACTACAAACTGTTTAAAATGAATTGAACATGTTTTTGATTCGTGTTTTTAAGAGAGTAAAAATCAAATACAGCACCTTTAGCATTATTGATTCTTGTAAATGTTTAGGAATACTACAGAAATGTGGGTTTTCATACATACATTTTAAAACAGCCAGACTGAAGCCAATATTCTTACATATCAGACAAGTCAGACTAGCTGGCATCATTTTAAAGCTTCTTCTATGCTCGCCTCGCTTGGCTGCTCTCCCAATTTGCGGGATTGGGGGAAGTGTTTGGGGAGAGGGAAGTTTGGGTCTTTTTACTCAGAGTTTAGTTTGAAAGCCCTTTTTGGTTGAAGAGAAAACCTTTTTCAGTAAACAGTGACTCACTTTTTGTTTAATGACACAGCATTTTCAGTCAATGATGCGAATTTCAGTAAAACTCAATATTTGTGACCCTGCCAAGTTTTAAAGAGTCCATTTTATGCTATTTTCTGATTTATGTCATAATGTTGTTTCTTCATCGAAAACGCAGAGTTGTATAGTGACTATAGGTATGGTAACAACATTATAACATGGTTTTGACCTCACAAGAATACATTTTGTGTAATACAGGACCTCCAGCATTGATAATCCAGCTGTAACACATCAACATTTGTTTTTATAACTATACATTTCAGTTCCAGAGCGTCAACCTACCCGCAATCCCCTCATTAACCCGTATACCCACACCTCCGTTTCTCCCTGGACTCCCAAGTATTTAGTCCAATCTCAGCCTCATAAAGAGCAGCTGTGCACATCTCCATTAATGACCTGTTTACGGAGGCCATTCGCTTTCATTAGAGCCTCAAACCTGCGCACTACCCACAAGAAAGAGCACAAAGGCTGTTACCGAGAATTTGAGCTGACAATTATGATTTCTATGCAGCTGTCGGGAAACGGGAGAGCCATCATTATGTACTTATTATATCAAACAATTCTGTAAAACAAAATCCTGTTGTAGGTAAGCTGAGCAGTTAATCAGTTATAAATGTTTGTTTGTTTACAGAAAAACCCTATATCATGAGCCTCTTACTATTCTAACACAGTAATAAGCAATAAGACTAGAGTTTTTTGAGTACCGTATTTTTTGGGCTATAAAGCGCACCGGATTATAAGGCGCAGTATCAAATAATGTCAATTGCTGTCATTGTCCACACATAAGGCGCATCGGATTATAAGGCGCAATAAGCGAAACAAAACGTGTGTTGGATATATTGAACTTTATTCAGGTAATTTACAATAACTCTCAGTTGTAGCTAACACAAAAATACAAGTTTAACAGTTGGGTGATTTGGGCATCAAACATGCCCGTATCCTCTCAATATTGTTCAGTTTTAACACAAAAATACAAAACCTGAAATCTGCATCGTAATCGTGGCATTTTGGGTCCTTGCACATGCACACGGCAGAACTACCGGTATGTTGCATAGTCGCCCTATATGTCGCAAACATATTACTCCTCCTGACTCGCGCCCAGTAATGTTATTAGCCGTAATGTTACAGCATAAAATCAGTTGGAGGTTAAACACAACCAAAGGTCATACATAAGGCCACTGGATTATAAGGCACACTGTTGATTTTTGAGAAAATGTAATGATTTAAGATGCGCCTTATAGTCCGAAAAATACGGTAGTTCAAACCCATAGAGAAGATGGCAAAACCCTCCACAAAAATGCACAAAGAACAGAGATGCAACATGTATGTAAAAGACGAGATCAAATCAAACTTGTTGATGCTTCTACACGTGATGACCAGGTCAAAATGAAGCAAGTAGAACCTCCAACAAGAAGTGAAAGACCTCAGAAAGCTCCTCAGACAAGAGCGAGAGGAGAAGCAGAGTCTACAGGAAGAGATGGAGCACATGAAAGATGCTCCCTGTGGAAATACAGGATGACTCAAGAGAAGAAGAAGAAATGTTAAAGATACTGCAAAAGAATGAGACATCAGATGAAATACAAAGACAACGAGATAAAGGCCTTTAGTAAGCAGCTGTCTGAACTGGAATAGTTGATGGAGGATTCAGACAAGAAATTCAAGAAACAAGAAAGTCTCTGCAAAGTAAAGTGAATGATCTTAAAACAGCCACTGCAGAAACGTGTATGGTATAGTAAAGTCATTTCAGTTAGAGATTCATCAGTTCAGTTCCCAGCTAATACTCCATAGAAGTAAATATACATGAGGTGATATTCAACTAAATATCATGCAGCTGAGTGGTATTAATGTTCAAAATATTATCCCACAAATCATGGATAAACTCCTCTTTTGAGGGTTCAAAAGCAGTTCAACAAAATAAATAATTGCTCAAATATGCTTGCGGGCCGCCAGAAACCTCCAGTGTGATTTGGTACATTTGTTTTGCTTTTATTTCCACATTGACCTTTTCCTTTTCAAGACAAACGTATTAAGTTCTTATTCTTTCTGACAGCTCTCACACTTGAAATGCCCTCAGTAATGCCTTGTATATTCTTAACCACCGCCGACCGTCGACCACATCTTAAAGTACGTAGATGTGGTCTCAGGAGAGGAGGAGGAGAGGAGGAAGAAGGAGCGAGAGGAGGAGGAAGTAATCGTATGCAGTAGATGTGGATGCAGTGTGACAGGGGAGGAAAAGGAGGCGGAGAAGGAGGAAAAAGAAGAAGAGGAGGAGAAGGGAGAGGAGATGAAAGAGGAGGAGGTGGACAAGGAGAAGGAGATGGAGAAGGAGGAAGATGAGGATAGGAAGAGGAGAAGAAACAGGTGGAGAAAATGAGGAAGGGAAGAGGAGACGAAGGAGGAGGAGGAGAAGAGAGATGAAGAGGAGAACAAGGAAGAAAAGGAGGAGAAACAGGTGCAGGGGAAGAGGAGGGTAAAGAGGAAGGAGGTAGAAGAGGAAGAAGAGGAAGGGAAATGAGAAGAAGGAGGAAAAAAAGAAAGAGGAGGAGAGAAAGAGGAGAGAGAGGAAGAGAAGAAGAAACAGGTGGAGGAGGAAGAGGAGGGGAAAGAAGTTGGAAAGAGAGGAGGAAGAAGAGGAAGGCAAAGAAGGATAAGGAAAAGAAGGAGAAGAGAAAGAAAGGAAGAGGAGAAGGAGGAAGTGAAACAGTTGCAGGGGAAGAGGAGGGGAAAGAAGGTGGAGGGAGAGGAGGAACAAGAGGAAGGGAAAGGAGGAGAGAAGAGGAGAAAAAGAAAGAGGAGGAGAGAGGGGAAGGGGAGAAGGAGGAGGGGGAGGGAGAGGAAAAGAAGAGGATAGAGGAAGAGAAGAGGAGGAAGAGAAGGAGAAACAGGTGGAGGAGGAAGAGGAGGGGAAAGAAGGTGGAGGGAGAGGAGGAACAAGAGGAAGGGAAAGGAGGAGAGAAGAGGAGAAAAAGAAAGAGGAGGAGAGAGGGGAAGGGGAGAAGGAGGAGGAGGGAGAGGAAAGGAGAGGATAGAGGAAGAGAAGAGGAGGAAGAGAAGGAGAAACAGGTGGAGGAGGAAGAGGAGGGGAAAGAAGGTGGAGGGAGAGGAGGAACAAGAGGAAAGGAAAAGGAGGAGAAAAGGAAGAGGAGGAGAAACTGGTGGAGGAGGGGAGATGAGGAGAAAGAAGGAGAAGGGAAGGAGGAGGAGAAGAGAGATGAAGAGGAGAAGGAGGAGGAGAAAGTGAAACAGTTGCAGGGGGAAGAGGAAGGTAAAGAAGAAGGAGACAGAGGAGGAAGAAGGGGAAGGTAAAGGAGGAGAGAAGAGGAGAAGAAGAAAGAGGAGGAGAGAGAGGAAGAGGAGGAAGAGAAGGAGAAACAGGTGGAGGAGGAAGATGAGGGGAAAGAAGGTGGAGGGAGAGGAGGAACAAGAGGAAAGGAAAAGGAAGAGGAGGAGAAACTGGTGGAGGAGGGGAGATGAGGAGGACGAAGGGGAAGGGAAGGAGGAGAGAGGAAGAGAAGAACAAGGAAGAAAAGGAGGAGAAACAGAAATATTCATACGTAATAGGTCTGGATGCAGTGTGACAGCTGAGACGTCTAATGGGACAGAGAAACACCTCCGTTCCATTAACAACATCTCACTGGTTCTTCACACCTGACAAATGAGGCAGAGGAGGCCACTGTCAGGTCTGCACACTCAGCCTCGTGTTGAGACTTGTTATTTACAGTTGTTTGTCCCTAAGTGCTGCCTATTGGACCGTTTCTCAAACTGTGGTCCAGGCACATTCCAAATCAAACGATAACCCTAAATAAATATATTCACTTTTATCCATTTAATGTTTATATTGAGTACTTTAGATTTTAAAGATCGTATATTATGCTAAAATACTGTTTAAATACAATACTAAATACCAAATACACAGCATTGACTCTCACATTTTCTCAGGGTTTATGAGTTCAATCTGTCCTAGAGTTAATTTTACATTTTTGGAAGTGTTAATTAAGTAACACTGGACCAAAGTTCCTGTTTAACCCCGAAATCAAGAATTATATTAATGTTTTGAGAGTAAACGGATAACACTTTGTAGGGTTATCCTGATTTAGCAAAACAACACACAGAGGTGTTTTATTTTTACACTTTATTTTAGTTCATTTAAGATGAAGTTATGTACAAAACTGCTCTTCTTTGGTGGGAGTTTGAAGTGGTGGGTGGGAGGTGCCAAATTAACATTTCAGAAGTTGAATTAACACTAGTGGAAGCTGAATTAACTTCAAACATATCAACCGGCAAATAACCCCAACTCGAACTCCGATTTAACTTTCAAATAGTTAAAATAACACTTTTTGAGTTAAAAACAACTCTGAAATATTCTACCATGAAATTTTAACCATCCAGTTTTTGTTGCATCCTAATAAAATACAATACAACACGGAATACTAAATCCAATCAATTAAATACTGTCCCACTTTAACTGTCTGTTTTAATGGTATTTAACTTGTTTATGTTGTTGTAAGGAGATCCTGAGTGTCCAGAAAGGCGCCTAATAAGTATGATTGTTGTTGTTATTATTATTATTATTATGCAAAATTGATTCTTGTGAGGATGAAGAGGTATCATAATGTTACCTCGTCAAACGCAGACCTGGAACTGACATCGCAAGGTGGAACAGAGTGTTTTCTGTATGAGAAATACTGTACGTCAGGAGTGGGCAAACTTTTTGAGTCGCGGGCCACAAACGGTTCTAAAATTTGATGGAAGGGCCGGACCAGGAGCAGATGGATGATAGTTTTGATAATCCACCTCAAAGAGAAAGATAATAACATGGGATATGTAGAAAACGTGTGCTTTAATTCAACTGAAAATCATTACAAATCCTTTCAAACTAAATATCTGTCTTTGCCATGGTGTTTACTGTTACTGTTGTATTGAAATGACTCAATGATGCTCAAACAATGATGCTTACAGTTAACAGTTACTATTTTAAAGCACTGAAAGTTCTGTTATCCTTCACGGTTTTATCACCATCACTCTCCTCCTGACTGTATTTATTTCAAAAACAGTAGGAGATGCAGATACTTGTCCTGCTCCTTCTATTCAGTGTATTAAATTCTATTCCCCAATGCCTAAACTCAACTTTTAGTTCGGCGGAGTTTGCCCACCCTTGCTGTACGTCAGTATAAATATGTAGGATTTGTGTGTTGAATATGTGTGAATGAAAGAAAACACAACATCAAGTCTGTTTTTGATGAGGAAACAACATTATAAGAAAATAAGATCAGAAAATAGTGCAATATCGTCACTATTTAAAATATACTTTAAAGCAACACTCTTGAAATGTAAAGTAATTTTCTGTAGGTGGTACATGTATGGTTCTGTGTAAATATAAAATTAAAACCATACTTTGGAACATTCTCCAGCTAAAGTAACAACATTTCCATAGTAACAAGCCAAAAGAAGCCCTCCTCCAGGCTTAAGTCGGGTTTGCGGAGATGCAAGCCCACTCACTGTTAGGATGGACGTCCCTTCTGGATTTTACCAGATTGTACTAGATGGTTTGTGGCTTAAACATACTCTTGCTCTGAGTGGGCCCGCCTCTCCACAGATCTGACCTGTACGTGCCCCGGTGGTGTCACTTGGTAGTATCCACTGAAACAAATGCCAGACTTTGGAACATTTCCGTCAAAAGCAATAACATCTCCAGGAAAACAAACACTTGGCGAAGGCTCCTCAATAAAAGCAATAATGCATCTTTAAGAAACGATCAAGCTGAAGCCATTAATGAAAAGCTTATATAATCGTCTCTGCTTTCCTAATATCTGCAAACTGTATGAGACACCCATATAAACAAATGATAATTACCTTGTCACTTTCACAGTTTTAGCGTCAAGACTAAATCTGTCTGGCAGTTTGGACCAAGACTTCCATTAAGTTTTTAACAGTCCGAGCGATTACATTTAGAAAAGAGACGGGAGTCCAGTTGGCAGCTCCCAAATCCGCAGAGACGCCCCCTAACACCTCTGATGCATTATGGGATGTCCTGTTTCATTTTCACACCTGTCAAACGGCTGACAACAACAGGCAGGACACACTTCTCAGTCTTCTCCACAGCTTTTCGTCTGGCTGTCACTGCCTTTTAGAGCTCTGCCTTTTACGTCTTTATCTTTATATCAATAAGAATCGCGGCCAAGGCTATAGGCTATGATACTCGGTTAAGAATAGGTTTAGAATTGTGTAAAATGTGATTCCAAATGCGTTTTTCAGGCAGTTTAAAATCAAACTACAGATGCATTAAAGGAAGTGGATTTCTAGGATTTCTAGGATCCTGAAACAGGAGCCATTATGGGGTCACATGTTACATTCAGGGGCCAAGTACACAAATGCTTCAAGGTGGGTCCATCAATGCTTTTCTCCATGTTTTTTTTTTTTTTTTTTTTTTTTTTTCAGATTCGCATTTTTGTCTCCATGACGATGTAATTGCTTTGGCTGGAATGCTTCACAGTACGGCATTAAACTTTCTATCTTTACGGCAATCAAAACAGGCCAAGTTACAGGTCAGATCGGTCACAGTCACAGAATGATTTTATGGTATTTTTGAGCAATAAAACCAGCAGTTACTTAATAAATGTAAAGTAGAGCTGTTTAATGTCATACTGTGGAACATTTCAGGCAAAGGAATAACATCTCCAAGGAGAAAAACATCTGACGGACCCCCAAACAAAAAGTTACATCGTGAGTGTTCCCAATTTTTCCATGTAATTGAGCAAAATATTGCAAGATATTGATACTTTGCAGTGATATCGAGGTGGGGGTGCTCTATATGTATCTCTAGTGTTTGAATGTTTAGGGGTTACCACGGTGACACAATGCAAACACCTTCTGAAAACCCAAGAGAAAACTCAAAATGTCTCCCAGTTCTTCTCACTATTTTCTTTTTGATTTCGAACCACGTGAAAGTGTGAAGTGAAGTTTCGATGTGCTCAAACTTCCTCTTTGATCCTGATGCCCTTGAGTGAGTCACGATGGAGATTTGGCCAGAGCTCTGACACTAACTGTGAGTGATGCAGCTGCCATGTGTCAGACTGAGGAGGTCAAGGGCAAACGCCGCACTGCACCGCTGGTAAATGACTTCTAAACTCCATCAGGCTCTATAGAACTCGTGTGCGCTGACGGGCTGCGTTCACACTCGCAAAATCATTACATCGAAATCGGTTCTAAACTGGGACTAAACCAGGACTGAGACAAGTCTATATTAGGAGTCAAAAGGCTCAAACTAGGACCAATAAAAAGACACAGCTTTACATAACATTTATTGATCCTTAAAGTAATACAAGTCAATATTGAACTTCCAACTCCAGTTTTCAAAGTTCTCTGATTTGGTGCTTGATGATATAAAACTAAAAACTAACAGAATATTTTTGTTGCATTCTTGTCCATAGCGTCATGATTGTTAGCATGTCTGGTAATTTTCACTAATGCTAATACATCAATGCCAAACATTGCTACACGTGCTAATGCTAACTCCCTCCAAACTGCACTGGAGTGAACTTATGGGATGGTACTATGTTTCAGAATACAGATATTTTGTTTGCAAACACTGGAAGGATCTACCGTATTTTTCAGACTATAAGGCGCATCTAAAATCATTACATTTTCTCAAAAATTAACTTATCTTATATCTTATCTTATAATCCACTGCGCCTTATGTATGACCTTTGGTTGTGTTTATTAACCTTGAACCGATTTTATGTTGTACACATTAGTCTAATAACGTATTAGTGGGCGAGTCAGGAGGAGTAATATGTTGGCCACATATAGGGCGACTGTGCAACATACCGGTAGTTCTGCCGTGTGCTGTACAAGGACCCAAAATGCAAGTGAACAACGTTGAGAGGGATCCGGGCATGTTTGATGCCGAAATCACCCAACTGTTAAACTTGTATTTTTGTGTTAGCTACAACGGAGAGTTATTGTAAACTTGTATTTTTGTTAGCTACAACGGAGAGTTATTGTAAATTACCTGAATAAAGTTCGATTTATCCAACATGCGTTTTGTTTCACTTATTGCGCCTTATAATCCGATGCGCCTTATGTGTGGACAATGACACAACTGACATATTATTTGATACTGCACTTTATAATCCAGTGCACTTCATAGCCCGAAAAATACGGTATATGCACTTATGTATTTCTTCTATTCAATGAAAAACAAATGTAATGTGTTCTTTTTTTTTTTTTAAATGCATCAATACTTGGTAATTTGAGCTATTAATGAAGCCATTCAGACAAGACCAAAAAGTATTATTATTGTACATAGAATTTAATGTAGCCTATTCATACAGTTGGAAAGTTTGATTATTTTTAATATCCTAAATATCTGTTATCAAAGTGTTTACAGAATGATGTGGGGCGAGACATCAGAGCGTATACGCTGCGGCCTATGCGTTTCCAGAAGCCCAGGTGCACGGCGGAGGTCACTGTCCGGTCAGACTCACCTATTCTATGGATAATTCATACACACACTATTAGGCGCTCAGTGAACCCAACTCTCCGTACAACTGAATATATACGTAGGTCTACTGTTTTATCACCTCCAGACTGTGCAGAAACCTTCATATTTAAACTGCTAGTCAGGTAGATCCTTGTTTGCAATTTCTATATTTTTTTTTTACTCAACTCAAGATTAAATTACTTAATATTTTTAATCTGAAATACAAAAATAATGTATTGTACTTGAAATACTTATTGGATTTATACTGGGAAGACACTATACAGTCCATTCAAATGATTTAATGTTTTTAAAATGATAAGAATCTGGAGGGTTTGCTAAATGCTTTCTCCATTGCTTTGCCGGGATGCAATGTTCCACGGTATAGCATTACACGTACAGTATTTATGTTTCATCAAGTCAGTGACAGGTATTTTATTGGACTACTTGAAAAATACTTGGCCAGCTGTACATCTTTATGAATACAGATAAGTTTAATGCCATACCATGTAACCTTTACTAATAGGCCACATTTACATGATGTTTAGGTCGGAATTAAAATATTTTCCTTCAAATTTCCATGGAAATAATAATGGCGAATTGAGATTTACATGGAAAACACCTTAAGTCACCTTTATTTAAACATCTGTTGGCTCAGGAAAGGTTCTGATTGGTCATATTTACGTCTACCGGGAGAAAACACACACTTCAGCTGCGACCGGCTTTTCTGTCATCTCGGTTTGTTGTTGCGCTGTGGACACAAACATGATCCAAACTTTTTTCGCAGAAGTTACAATGGTAATTAAGCATGATCGAGGAATAAATTAATTTGGGTTTAAAATTGGAATAAATCACCCACTTGCTAGTGGAATAATAGCAAGTGGAATAATAATCATTTTCATTAGGAGTTAATTGTTTACCATGAATAATGAACGGTAAATCTCACGTTCAGCCTCTTGACATGCGTTGATAAAGCCGTCTATGGTAAAGTGTTTCACAGTATCAGCAAGTGAAGATGCCAGATAAAAGAGCAAGGCATAATATTTCATAGGTAAGATTTCTTTTGTTTGCAGACCTATACTAAATGAACACAGGACTAAACCAGAATAAAACAGGACTAAACCAGGTCTGAACCAGGTCTAAACCAGCCACAGAATGCGACTTGGTCTGTAGGAAACACAACACCTTGTCCCAGATTGATTCATTGAAAGCACTGTTGCCCCATACCAAGATGGCTGACGCATTCGTTCCAATAGATAGCGGTAGTCAACGTGAGATCTTCTGTTCTATATCGATGGTTTTTACATGGTCTTTTTAAAGCGGAATTAGTTTTTATTCAGCATTAAATTATTTATTCGAAATGTAAACAAGTATCGGACACAGAAGTGAAACTGATCACCCGTAGATGTAGCTTTTATACCTCTGCTTAAACAGTTTTCAGGTGTAGCAAAAAAGACTCCCACCAAACTGAACTGTACTCTACTCTGGTCTCCGTGGCAACCTCCAGTGAGTCACCATGGCGATATGCGACGGTGCTCTCCAATCATAACATCAGCAATCCGAGCTCATTTAGCTCTGAAAATACAAGCGCATTCATGAAAACTGCATAAAAAGTGCCTATGGACCAGATACTAGTATGTGTGTTGCTATGGTAACCAAATTTTCATTCACAAATTATGAATTAAATATAGAGGAAAAATACAATGCCAGCAAAAGCAATGACAACAAAATCTCCAAAGAAAAAAAAAGAAAAAAAAAAATCTTTAGCTTACATATTGCCTCAATATCTGCGTTTATCTAATTATTACTACATGCTCTTTTACCTTTTTTTTTTTTTTACTTTTTAATCATCAGTCTGAAAAAGTTCTAAAATATTTGCCTGTGAATTCACAAAGAGACAAACAAAACTAAAAACTTGTAAACAGCCATGAAGCTAATTAAGCCATGCAACACACACAAACTGATTTAAACATGCTAAAAGCTCAAACATGCTAACATACTTACATACAACAAAGCTAGTACAGCTCCACTTGTTAGCGTGCTGATAATTCCCCGTCTATGGCTAACAGCTGTAGCGTTGCCGACTGGAGGAGGTTGAAATCACAGGCTGTCACCAATTGACATGAGCGCGGCGGAAAACTCTCTCTCTCTCCCCCGCTCCCTCTTTCTCCATCTTTGTACAACTTCCTGTGTTTTTAGCGGCTAACAGAATCCATATTTTCTCAGCATGGGAAGCCTGTTTTAGCCCGGCTGGTTGCGCCTTGTCTAAACCACCCACCACCTCTCATTCAGACGGAGTGGCACAGAAGTGAGGGAACATGCAAAAAAGACTGCGGATCAATCATGGGAACTTTATTTAGCGCGTAGGGGTGATGTGGAGGTGCAAAAGGCTAACAGATGGATATAGGATACAGTGTAAGGCTATGAGAAGTGCATACAGGGGTGCGTACTATATGTTTTCACCTCATTTTAGTGGGATTGGAGTTTTAAATTAAAGGCATATTGCGGAACATTTTTGGATTTGTTGCAGCAGGAAGTAAACTGTCACAGAACTATATAAAATGATGTATATACTCATAGGGTATAGAATAATGTTATGAGAAATGTATATAGGGGAACATGTTTTTGCTTGATTTTAGCGAGATTGGGGTTTTAAATTAAAGGCATATTGCGGAACATTTTTGAGTCTTTTATAGGAGGAAGTAAACCGTCACAAAACTATATAAACTATATTAAATTATGTATATGCGTTATTTATAGTATAGAATAAGGTTAAGAGAAATGTGTAAATGGGGGCACAAATTGATTTTTGTTGGATTTATTTGAATTAAAGTCATATTGCGGAACATTTTAGTGTGCATTACAGGATGAAATAAGCTGTCACAAAACTTTCTGGGATCACTACTTTAAACTTCTACTTGAGCAGTATTATTTTGAAGTAATATTACTCGTATTTGAGTACAATTTATGGCTAATTTGCACACCTCTAATGTGCTAGAATTGTTTATCACTATGGCAACAGTCCTAATGTTTGATCATCCCGAAACCCATAGATACATACAGTAAATACATACACACTGATAATCCATATTTTAGCAACCGAGGATCAAAATACAGAAATATTTATGTTCATGAATAGAACATACAGTCTGAGCCTTAAACAGCATCTCCATAGCAACCTGAAAATTATGAGTCAGGTCTGTGGAGAAACGAGCATGCTCACGGTAACGACGCAGTGTTCTAAGGATCAGATCATACCCTTGAGCAAGACATTTTCTTAACTCAGTAGGGCTCTTGTCATAAACATATAAATGATGCTTTTAATGTTGTTTTTCCCTTCACAGTTGAATGACTCATGCTCATGGTCTCTTTACTCTGTTCTTCAGCCCCCCACTGCCATCAGTACTTAAAAAAAATAACATTTTCTTTATTTCCCCGGTTTGATTCCTTTAGAGATTATATGAAAAAGTAAAAAAAAAAAGCAGCTAGATATCAACTTTTATGCATCGTTTTAAAATGTCAGCAGAGCCTCAATGCTGAAAGTTGGAAATGTAGTGCAAATATTAAAGATCTATTATGCAAAACACAACTCCAGGTATATTTGGGATGAGGAAATATTATAAGAGATCAAAAAATAGCATAACATGGGCCCTTTGAGAAATCATGTCATTACAGATTTTGCAAAGTTATGACTGTCGGTGTAACTTTAGCAAACACTTGTTACGACCCAGCTCGGCTAGCGTGTGGGAAGTAACAAAAAAACCAAGGCGGAAAATGGAATAAATAAGTAATGTTTAATTAACAAGGATGTAAAAGGATTAACTTAACAAAACATGGTAAAATATGTACAGAAACTAAACCAAGTTAACAAGGGAGGAGGCTGGAGGCGGGGCCAGGTGAAGGGATGCTCCACCAATCAGGGACCAGGGCTCTGGCAGCAGGAACAAAATGGCCAGCAAAACACAATAATCCAAACTGAAGGCCTGGGCCCATAACACACTAGGCTACTAAATAGAAAGTACAGAAGCTGGTTAATTTCAGTTCATTTTTCCTGGGAGTATAGTTTAATGTAATAGTTTATGACTTTCTTAGGAACTTAAAATTTGCCAATGCTTGAAAAAAAAAAAAAAAATCCATTGTAGAAGTATTTATTGACTTGGTTGAGAATTGACCTGGTAATCTTTTGGTTGGAGGGTGAAAAGCTTAACCTTCTGTTCCACTACACACTAGGGATGTAAAAATAATAGAAATACCGTGATACTGTATCGTCAAAAATAATGTTGTAGTCCATTACATTATATCTTATTACACATTTCTTTGCTTAAATTCATTGTAATGATGTTGCAATAGCTAAAAACTACACATACCATAATCCTTTGCACATTTTTTTATTATGACAAAAAAGTAGCATATTTATAATTTTTGCAATAAATTTTGTACCGTGAGATGCATATCGTGAAAATATCGTGTCGAGATTTGGATATTGTTACAAACACACCAACAAAATTTGAAAAACACTAACAGTATCTAAAAGTATCAAGTTATGTTTTATTGTATACTCTTATAAGAAATACTAGCACTACTACCACCCAGCGTGCTTTTGTCACTTGTCACTTGAATTAACCTGCTCCCCTTCACGATGTGTGATCCGGCGCTAGCACGGCCCAGGCTAGCCCCTTTTACATTTCATCCCCTTCAACAAGACGACAGCGAGAGCGACAGTTGCAGACGCGGGGGTCAGAGGTCGCAACGGAAGGTGACGCTAGCCTGTTAGCTTCACTGCTATGAGCTATCAATCAAAAGCAGAGCACTGGAGGAGACAGCCGGGACCCCTGGGATGCTAAACACACTACTACTACTACTACTACTACTACTACTACAGTGGATAATGAGAGACATGAGTTATGACTAGATCACAGTAAAGATTCCTGGCAGCCAGAGGACTATATATATACTGAACATTATAGGACTAGTATAGGGCGACCAGACGTTCCTATTTATTTCCCGGGACAATCCAGTTTTGAGCCATGTGTTCCCAATCCCATCAGATTTATACAAAACCAGTGATTTGCCCCAATTTCATACAAGAAATGTCCCAAATTTTGACCAATTTGATCTAAACTAGGATTAAACTGAGACTAAACAAGGACTAAAACAGAACTGTCATAAATTTTGACTAATCTGATCCCTCCCAACAGTAAAGAGGAGCATAAATTGTCACTTGTTTTGCTAAAATACAGAAATGCATGTTTGTGAATGTCCATAAAGCAAAAAAAAAAAGTAGCAACAGAAGTCTCTCAGATTATGACTGACACAAAAATGCATCTTACACAGTCTTTTCACAGTTTTATTTATACCAATCATCCCAACTGTGTCGCAGTTTAAAATTTTGAAAATCTGGTCACCTTAGACTAGTATTCTGTGACAGTATTCAGCAGTGGCTATTAGCATAAAATATTTGACAGTTTAAGACGTGCAAATCAATTCTTAAAGGTCCGATATTATGTAAAAAATACTCTTGTGAGCTTTAAGACATTTTTAATATTGTTATTTCATCAAAAACAAACCAGAGTTATGCTTTATTTCACACATGCTCTGTTCCAAGTTGTGACTTTTGAAGCAGTAGTTTTTAACCATTAACCTTTTTTTTTGTAGAGATGGCAATTCAAAGGCTGAAATTATCCAAATAATTCATCATGCAACCATTTTAAGGTATCTTTGAACATTTAAACAACCTGTAATGAATAGGTGCAGGATAAATCATGTTAATGCCATTTCTTCTTTGTCTTGTGATTACGTTTAAATCGGTAATGTATGTTTTAATAATAGGATTCTTTTCAAAATTCACTTTTTAAACACTCAAGAACTGAAAAAAGACTGAAATATGAACTGACAAACTAATACAAGGTAACGTTTGTGGAGATCTAAACTACAGCAGTTTTTTACGCAGAATAAAACAGGATATTTGCTTGTTTGTGGCAAAATTGTGACAAAATTGTTAAAGAATTGCAGCGTTTGCTTTACAAATTCCGATTTAAATTTGATCGTGATTATTCATGGAACCTTACCTGTGAAGCAGTGTCATTTCTCATTCATTTTGCTTGCATCGACTGTACTATTAGCAGCCCTAAACGTTGAAATACTTAGATGCGGTGAATAATAATGAGCACTGTTTTATCGAAAAAGCAGCTGTCGCCAAGTTGTTGTGGTTCACTTGTGACTGTCTCCTTATGTCAGGAGCATATGCTGTTTGTAGTATGTTTGTTTGGTGTTAAAATGTATTTCTGTTACCAGGAAAATGAAGGCAGGTTTTTACATAACCAAGACATATAAACAGAGATGGAAAGTATTCATTTACTCTGGTACATTTACCTGAGTAACTTGCTCAAAGGTCCGATATTATGAAAAACTGACTCTTTCTGAGGTTTTTGCCATGCTATAACATTGTCCCCCTCAAAAACAGACCTGGAGCTGTGTTTTGTTTCATTCAAACATTTGAGTAATCCTTTTTTATTAGCCTGTGTACATCTCCAAAGCTCAAATAGTGGTAGTTTTCAAGTGAACGGCTTCCTGAAATTATGCAAACAATTCTAGGTGCAGTTTCAAAACACTTCCTGTATTACCACATGACATCACAAGGTGGAACAGAGAAAAAAACTCAGCCTAAATATTCAGGATTTGTACGTTAAACATGTGTGAATGAAAAAAACGCAACTCTCTGTATGTTTTTAATGAAGAAACAACACTATAGAAAAAGGCGTAACATGGGCCCTTTAACCCACCGTGTT
The DNA here is from genome assembly GCA_000787155.1 of Scartelaos histophorus. Classification (NCBI taxonomy): domain Eukaryota; kingdom Metazoa; phylum Chordata; class Actinopteri; order Gobiiformes; family Gobiidae; genus Scartelaos; species Scartelaos histophorus. The sequence continues at coordinate 18,159 of KN489429.1, forward strand.
GAATTTGAGCATTAATTATGTGTTAAACTATTTTCCATCGTTCTGTCCCTGCACTGGGGCTGTTCCCTCTGCCCTCCCTCCTCATGTTCGCACATTTATATCACACATCACACTCCTCTATACCATGACCCACGGCTGTTATCGAGACGGAGATGTGACCAGGGAGGATGGAGGGATGAGGATTTAATCATGATGACAGGAGACAGAACAGCGACTGATGTCCAGACTGGGCTGATTTATATCCACGCGTTGTAGTAGTTTACAGTAATGAAAATGACGGTCGCTCTGAAGGTTGTCTAAATTAAATCTGACCACTCTTGGATATAGTATGACGATACAAAAAACTCCAAACTCCAATTTTCAACATTAAATCATAGTATTTTCTTTAATATTACCATGTGGTCTTATATCTGTGTAATCCCTCAATCAAGATCTCCTCAAGATCTTTCTAAAGCTCCATAAATGAGTTTTGATACTAAATTTTGTGCTGATTAGTGGCTGATTTTTGATATTTTGACAACCCTTTTTGAACATAGCATTAGCAGAGTTCAGATTTTACAACTATTCAACCCAGAGTTCATACTGTATAAAGATATTTGCTTTTTACTTGGTATATAATTTTAATCTATGACACAAGTACATTATTATAGCTCTAAAACTAATAGTATTGCTCCTGGCACCATCTCTAAATAGTAGCTGTAGCAAACAATGAAAAACAACAAATTTTTTTTAAACATTTGGGTCAAAAAGGCAACTTGAAACAACTGAATAATATGTGTATCACCATCCATTATAATCAATTTGGCTAAATAAGTAATATTTAACAAACTAAAGCTAAAACAGTACAGTTGATAGCTTTAAAAGTGACATCTACAGTGTCTATACAAATGCAACGAAACAAAATGCAACTCCAGATATAGAAATATGTACAAAATGATGACATATTCTGATAATTATGGCAACAATTGGCAGTCTATAAATGTAATAAAATGGGTAATTTTGAATCAGTGATGAATTGTGCACATTCCCAATCATTTACTGTATATATGTCCACAAACTAAAGCTATTTTACACCCTTAACACAATCATACACATCTCCTCCTTTCACCCCAGAACAGAGCCACCTCCTGGGGTTTGAGCAGAGAAACAGATCCCCGAAGACCCAGCAGTGTTCACACAATGCAATGACAGTGAATGACAGAGCTGCTATGAGACTGCAGGACATGTTTTTCACCACATGGACACTGTGTTGTTGGCATGTCTCAGAGGAGCAGGGCAGGGTTCAGGCTCGTGTCAGTGAATAACATCTAACAGAAGCACATATGGAAGGTGTGATGGTGCACTTGGGTATGGTATATAAATAGGTGTGAGAACAGTGGAGGGGACAGGACACTGAACTGGGGTGAACCTGAACATTTTAGTGTTATATAAATATCTTTTTGCCCTCAAAGCAAAATAAAAAATAAAAATAAAAAAAAAATGCTAATTATTTTACTGGTGCCAGTCATGGAAAAAGCTCCCATCAGTCCAGGGCACAGAGCCACATCACTTGCTCTGCATTTCCATGGTGTGTATTACATTTGTATTTGTACATTTTGAGTGAAATAAATCTTTCAAATCCAAATACCAAGGGAGGCGCAATTACGCAGACCAAGATGTGTAATTTGCCATTTATTTGAAAAATAACTGCACTTAGACCAGCTTTTTCAAATGTTATGAACATAGACGCTCAGAGCAGTCAATCATTTTGACTCACTACACTCTTGGGCAAAGTTTAGGCCAATCAAAATGGATGGAAGCGCATGAGTTTGTCAGAAAACAAAGTTCCTATTTGACACTTGTTTTCCCTGCGTCATCATGCAGCATGCATAAGGATAATGCCGGAAATATGCTCGGAAAGCAACAACTCTCAGATTTTCAAGGGGAAAAAAGTAAATTTCTGTCTTTAATGTTTGGAAAGATATGCATGGTTATATAAAACATATTCCCTGGACCCCGGTATCGTATAAGATACCATCTGTCTGGAAGGGTTAATCCCCTTCAGGCAGTACTGAAGCTTTACTTCTGGCATTTCCACCTGGCCTTCTTGGCCCTACTCTATCTGAATTTGACCTTCTTAATGTACAGTACTGGTTACTTTTTAGTACTTTTACACTGTCATTGTGTTTAGTGCTCTGAAGAATGTAGAAAAAACATAACCTGCTCCTCTCCATGGAAATGTTGTTCATTTGGCTATAAACTTCAGCATGGCTGGCATAAGCTGAAGCTGAACATCTCCATAGAGAATATTCCCAACTATGGCTTTAGCTTCCTGTTTCCATGGGAGTTGCAGGTGCATGCAGGTGATGTGCCACCTCCAGAAAGTTACATCCTTTACCTATATAATTTGTCAACCATTTTATACAAGGAAACTACTCCTGGGCATGTGAAACACAATTGGGAAACAGAAGACTAAAAAGTTCCAAATTTCAAGTTTCAGAAGCCTGTAGTGACATACATAGCTTATATCAGTCTGCTAAAGAAACTGTATGCATGGTGATTATCACAGAAGCCATTGGCAGCCACAGCTCGGATAGTCTGCCCTACTGACACGTGTGGCTACATAAGGAGCTTACCAGAGGCACTAAACACACTCAGTACAACTGTCCACACATCTCACAGCTCAATGGGGTTCATGTATGTAGCGTGACATCCAGCCTGGAGCCCACTATCTACTGTAACACAGAGGTTTACGTAAAGAGGCTTACCACATAGAGCTGTTTCCATAAAACGGCCCATTCCTGCAGTGTGGACGTCACCTCTGTCACTATGGGGTCCTGCAGGGGAACCACCGTCTCATGGGGGCTGTAGAAGAGAGAAACAAGATTATACTCTATACATTTTAACGCATGTGAGGTGAGCTTTTCAGGGTCTAGAAATAACATTGCATTTGGAGTGGAGCACAGTAAGAGATGGATAAAGCTACTGTGGATTTTTGTGATGTCATGTATTTATTTTTGTAGAAGTGGCATGATTATGAAAGCTTGAAATCAGTCAGACAAAACAGCAAAAAGAGAAGTGTATTTTTACCGCTTCAGTGACTCAGTGAATCATCTTTTATTGTCGACAGAGCCATACATCCAGTTGTATGAGTGTAGTTCTGCACTGTTTTGTAAACAGTATAAACATGCCATTCAAAATTCCATACTGAATAATATTCTGAATAATAGACCAGCTAAATGCCACACTGTGGAACACTGCATGTATGAAGACAAGAAAGTGGTGAAAAAGTTGCAGTACATAGTAAAACAGCAATATAATCTAAAAATATAATAGCTCAAACTCTCTATATAAACATAAACGCACAATATCGTCACACATAAACGTCACACTCTCTTAGGCCACTTTTTTATACAGTCTATGCTGCGAACCCACCAGTGTTAATCTAGATTAATCTAAACTGTCGATGACATTAATCTAGATTAAAAATTAATCTATGCCCACCATTAGTAAAAATAAAACATCTCTGTGTGTTGTTTGGTTAAATCAAGATAACCCCACAAAGTGTTCAAAGTGTTATTCATTTGCTCTCAAAATATTAATATAACTCTTGATTTCGGGGTAAACAGGAACTTTGGAAATTAACTGGACTCATATAAACCCTGAGAAAATGCTAACATTGATTCTGTGAGAGTCAATTTTAACACTGCACTTTTTGCTGTGTATTGTCAGTGATGGTAAATTATCACATTTTTATTCAGCGCTTTTCCACCTTCAGTGCACCTTACATCAAGAAACCACTCACCCATTCATACAACAATGTAAGGACACACTGGGTGTGAAGTGTTTTGCCCAAGGACACAACTGCAGCATTTATCTGTGGAACCTGGAATCACAAAGCCAACCTGTGGGTTTGTGGATCTAACTACTCAACCAATGACGTTCATGTCGAGAGCGGGATTTGAACTGCCAACCTTCAGCTCAGTGGACACTATCAACTAAGCCACTGTCGCCCCCATTTAATGAAGAGGTCAGTTTGTGGACCTGATACGGTTTGGTGGATTTTCTGCCTGGATATTTCTTTCAAAACGCCAACATAACTTCAGTTCTGCTTGAGAAAAATATATCTGATTCCAAAACTCCCTTCAGTTTTCCCTAGAGCCTTCATTTTAACCTGATAAACAATGAGTCACTGCCTTTTACACAAACATCATACATCTTCCTTAACATTCTCCTCCAAGACTGCACCTCCCTTCTCTCAGTCTCTCCCCGGTGGATGAGTCAAGCGGCCGGGGTGGCGGTGGTGGAGGACTCCCAGCAGAGCCCTGGCCTGGAGCTCTGCTAATTTGGCCCACATTAGTTACACTTGTGGGCCAACTTACACTCTCGCTCTCTGCTCCACTTGGTGCAGTCTGCTTAACTCAGCGCCGTTTCTCCAAGTGTGTGGGAAAAGCATGGCGGATTAACTAGATTTTTTTTTTGTCTTTTTTCAGAATTTTCTCCTTTTTATATATTTTTATCACATAGTCCCCTTGTTTATCTTAATTTTACTGTACTTTCCATCTGTTTAAATGTCCTGCATTACACAAAACTGACTCTTTTGAGCTTTAAGTCATGGTAGAATGTACCCGGAGTTGCGTTTTGTTTCATTCACACGTTTCAGTAACCCCTTATTTTTAGTCTGTCTACATCTCTAAATCTTAAGCAGTAGTTTCATGTTAACAACTACATTTTGCCCTCCAAATGATTCTCGTGAAGGTGTGTGGAGTTTAAAAACACAGTGGAGCACTTCCTGTATTACCACATCACAGGTATGTTTGTGATGAAGAAACAACATTATAACATAAATCAGAAAATACACAATTTAAGGCGCTGTATCTGAGAAGAGTCATTTTTTTCTCCCTGCTTTTACAATAACCTCTTTGTGGGACAAGACAAATTGGCCATTTATATGAAAAATACTGGGTAGAGCTCATTTTAGATTTTTTTTTCCCTGTTAGAAAATATGTCATAGTTTAGGCCCATTTTGTCTAAAAGCCATTGCAAGGAACTACGCGTGGGTCCCTGTACTTTTTCTTTTTATGCAATTAATTTCTGTTTGTCCAGCATCTGACAAAAGGAAACTCTCAATCTCATGGAAAATGGAAAGCTGTAAACCACTTATTTTCTGTCAGAACTTCAATTTAGAGAAGAATCTGGACCAGTTTGTATTTTAAACCCACGAATAAAAAGATAACTCACAAATTCAGCAACATGTAATAGGACTTTTGCATGAATTTCACTTTATTTGCCTAATTACGGCTTCTGTCTGCTGCTCTCAAGCCATTCCTAGGGACACCAGCTATACCTGTTTTTATATTTACCCCAAATCATTCAAGTGGAAATTGAAATCTGCCTTTCCTCAGTGTAGAGCTTGTTCCTATTTAAAATGAGAGTAGATCAGACAGAGGCCAAACTCCAGAGCCTGAGCTTCAGACGGAGAGCAGCCATTTGTCTGTACGCCAAAGGGTTCAGACGCAGATTCATTTTGAGTTGAGGCATTTTAGTCAGAAGTTTTAGGAAAAATAGACTGAAATGGTGAGGGATTTTTTTCTTCCTCCCTCTGTCTCCCTCCCTCTGTGTCTCTCCTTCTATACCTTCTCATTCCCTCTGTCTCTCTCTTTAACTCTGTCTCTCTCTTTCCATCTCCCTCTTTCCAGTTCACACCTCTGTTATTGCCTTTCTCTCTCTCTCTTCCCTCTGTCTCTCTCTTTCTGTCTGTATCTCTCTTTCTCTCTTTCTTTCTCCATCTATCGCTCTCCTTCCCTTTGCCTCTCTCCCTCCCTCTATCTCACTCCCTCTGGTTTACTCAT
>JACN01091201.1:0-16940 GCA_000787155.1 Scartelaos histophorus
ATTCCTGGAAAACATGACACCCTCCATCAGGAAAGTTTCATAGTTAACCTTTAAAAACAAGTTGAATATCCCTTTTACATGCAACATTCAAAGATATTATGATTTTATTTTCAGTTGTTAGTCACTATGGCAACAGTGCTAATCTCTCATCATTCTGAAAGCCGTGAATAGAGGAGGAGATGCAGAAGTCTTATTTAGTGTCTGGTTAAATATTCACAGAAAAGTATCTGTTCAGCAGAAGGATCCAGCGTGTTGGAGGCCAGTGAAGGGCTGCAGCTCCACGGCTCTGACCACAACCTAAAAATGGTCCCCCTCTCCTGCTGTGTTAGCATAACTATACGCTCACATGACGGAGAGAGGGGCCGGGCCAGCGCTAACGCTCAACGCAGCTATAAAACAGAACTTTACTGTAAAGCTTTTAACAGTAACAGCTCCTGACGGACATAAGCGTGGGCAAGACTTAAAAAGAATGAATATTTATTTTTAAAACTACCATCCTCCAGGAAAGAGTTAAAAATGTGTAGAAATTATGTATTTTTTAATAGATCCTTTCAACTCTTATGTGATAATGTTCAAAATTCTGGACTGGAGGCAAAATGAAGCTAATGTCATATATTTACAATGATTAACTGATGAGCAGAGCTAAATGACAATGGTTTTATGACATTATAACAAAAAATATGCAACTATTTTGAATTTCCGAGCTACAAATCTGATTTACTTTGCTTCTCTTCTTAAGAAGGTTGGAAAAAATACAGTTTTCTAACCCTAAAATTGTATTTCGGATTCACAAAAAGTATAATTTACGATAAAATGTGTAATATATCTGTAGATGAAGTGAAAAACTGGAGTGGGGTGAACATTTTTGTGAGGATTTGTCCAGGAAAACCTTAAAGTGTGGATTTTGTTTTGTAAAAATGCTTAGTGGGGATCATAAACTCTTGTCAAATAAACAAATAAAGTGTTTTTTAAATGGGTTCTGAATCATTCACATGGATCTGAGAGGTTTTCATTTTCCAAATTGTCCTTGATTTTTCATAATTTGTGATATTCTGAAGCTAATCCCAGTTTGCCCATTAAAATCACATTATGTTCCACTTCACTTTTGCCTCCAGCTGCCTCTATTCTGGAATTTAGAACATTTTTCTTCAGTTTTTCAAAAAATCTGTAGACGTGTACATTGCAAATTTCAGTTTCTTTTTACTGTCGTCTTTGTAAGGACAAATTATTCCATTAAGGTGAATGGAGAACAGCAGACGTACAAGGTATTTTGAGCAATTAAACCACCTGTAAGTGATCAAAGGTGGGTTAGATAAGTTTAAAGCTTCACTGTGGAACATTCAGGCAAGTCAAGCAGGTGTCAGAACTACCACCAGAGAAGTCACACAGTGTTTAAGTGGTACTAGTTATTTTAGTTAGTTAGTTTAGTTAACAGTTTGAGAGCTTTTACAGATCGCCCTGCAAAGTACTGCAAAGTATCAATAGTGTTACATTTAGAGCTGAAGGGTTTGATGCTAGCTGTGGGCACTGCTCTGTCTGAAGCTCGTTTACTCAAGTTTTACACACAATCAGACCATAAAGAACTGACAGACAGAACTAAAACAAGCAAACAGATTTGTGCTTTTCTTTCTTTATTGAAAGTCAGTTACCTAAACAGGACCATGAACACTCGTATTATTCATAGGCTCCTGAAAATGTGCTGTTTAAATCCATTTTGTTTTTCTTTATGCGTTTTCAAATCATCTTAAAGCTTTTTGGGCTGTATTTGCTAATGCGAGCGTCACCTGCAGAACATTCTACAGTAGATACATGTAGAATACTCCCAGCTGGACGTCACTGCAAAGTATCATGACAATAGGACTGTGAAGTGAATCGAAATCGTCATTTGGATGGACACAAACAATAAAATATCATCTTTTATTCTACATAAAAACTGCTAATCTTGTAAAAAAATCGCCATTTGGATGGACACAAACAAAAACTGCTGGACAAAAACTGCTAATCTTGTAATTTAGATCCGTACAAACATGTTTTAAAATGTGATTCTTGTATCAGTTCATATTTAATTCTTTTTGTCAATTCTTTGGACAGAAAATTTGCAATAAGAGATTTTGAAATGTTCCAGTTAAATATTGTGAGTGCTTTTCAGAGGTGATCCTCCATGTTTTCACTCTTTCATCCTCACACTCGTCTCTCTTTGTGTCATAACAGCAGATGGGGCTGCAGCTCTGTACCACTCACCATCACACTGCAAAAACACAACTCTGACAGGGAAACTCACTGGAATCCACACTCCAGAGTCTTAATCCAGATTTGTGTAATTATAACACATTGTGATTTGGTTTAGTTTAAAGCTGCACTGTGAAACTTGCCTGGAACCTGTTTGTCTCCATGGAGATGTTAATACTTTGGTTTAAATTGTCCACAGTGTAGCAATAAACTAATCTATTTTGCGTTTATTCAACTGCAGCTGCTATTTAATGCTCAAAAATATCTAAAAAATATAAATTCTTAACTGTGAAAGGGGTCGCCTCTCCACAGATCTGACCTGTAGTTTGGGTTGCAAGTCTCCATGGAGATTCGCAAGTTTATGAACATACTGTGGAACATGCTAGGCACATCTCCATGGAAACAAGCAGGTGAGGACCCTCCAGCAGACAAAGTTACACAAGTCTACTTTTTATTTATTTTATTATTAACATTTTTTTTTTTTTTGGCTTCTGATTGGTTTTAATATATATTTTATTGTTTCAAGCAAAATTATCTTTCCATGGAGTATTTTTTTCACTGTTTAGTCGACAGTTTGATGTAAAATTCTGAACAAAACAAATATTAAAAGGTGTATTGTGTAACTTTTCTGGTGGAGGGTCCATCAAATGCTTTTCCCTATAACCATGTTATTTGTTTTGTTTTGGAATGTTCCACAGTATGGCATTAAACCTTTCTTCTTCTTCATGGAGGCCAAACCAGACCAAGTTACAGGTCAGATCTGTGGAGAGGTGACCCCGCTCACAGTCAGAACATCTGTTTTTTTAGGCATTTTTGAGCTATAAAAACAACTCTAATTTAATAACGTAAAATAAAATAAAGTGACGAACCTAATGCACTTTTTAAATTCATGAAAATACCTTGAGACCACTGAAGAAATCTAGACCCAAACTGAATAAATCACCCAGATAAGGTCATTCAGAAATATTAAAAACAAGAACGATTTTATTTTTAAAGTAAAAGTATGTACGATTTTGATTTAAAATTCCATAAACATGACCTAACCGTGTCCCCAGATTAGAGGCTGACATGTTCAAATCAAAATAGAGCTTTTACTGATAACAACTCTAATTTATTTATTCTTACTCGCTAAAACATTGGACCTTATGTTTATGTTATAATTTGGTGTTTTGGTTCTTAAAACTATTATTTAATCAGAAAGCAGAATGAGCCTCACGCGAGTTTCTCCTTTGGGTTGCCAGTTTCGATGTTGAAATCCAGATAGTTGAAACCAGAAATCCCATTTAAACCCCAGCACCTGCAGACAAACATGAATCAGTGCTAGTGCAGCCTCTGCAGCTCAGGGAGGGAATGAGGGAAAACTTGTACCGTATTTTTCGGACTATAAGGCGCATCTAAAATCATGACATTTTCTCAAAAATCCACAGTGGCCTTATAATCCAGTGGCCTTATGTGTGACCTTTGGTTGTGTTTAACCTCCAACCGATTTGATGTTGTCCACATTAGTCTAATAAGGTATTAGTGGGCGAGTCAGGAGGAGTAATATGTTGGCCACATATAGGGCGACTGTGCAACATACCGGTAGTTCTGCCGTGTGCTGTACAAGGACCCAAAATGCACCTGTTAAGAGACATGCACCATGCAGATTTCAGGTTTTGTATTTTTGTGTTAAAACTGAACAATGTTGAGAGGATCCGGGCATGTTTGATGCCCAAATCACCAACTGTTAAACTTGTATTTTTGTGTTAGCTACAACTGAGAGTTATTGTAAATGACCTGAATAAAGTTCCATTTATGCGACACGCATTTTGTTTCTCTTATTGTGCCTTATAATCCGATGCTCCGTATGTGTGGACAATGACACAACTGACATATTATTTGATATTGCACCTTATAATCCAGTGTGCTTTATAGCCCCAAAAATACGGTATGCCCTTTATCTGCAGGTTAAAGGGGCCATGTTACACTGCTTTATGTGATAATGTTGTTTCTTCGTCACAAACAGACCTGGAGTAGTGTTTTGTTTAACACTTTGTGTGCAAAGTATGCAAAGTGTTTAACACTTTGCATATTTAAGCTGTGTTCTTCTCTCAAACAGAAAATACTCAAATCAGTGTATACTCTTCTGTTTCATGGCATCACAAGGTGGAATAGAGCATCTTGAGCTTTGGAGATGTGGGCGGACTAATAATAAAGGCCTCAAACATGTGTGAATGAAACAAAACACAACTCCAGGTCTGTTTTTGAGGAGGTAATAACGTTCATCACTTAAAGCGCAGAAGAGAAGTCCATTTTACATACATACATAACATAATATTGTGATTTCATTTTCTCTCGTGTATATGTTTTTGCAGTGCACTAAAGACATTCACACAATCTCTTTTTCCTTCCTTCTCTCACCCTTTCACTCTCTTCACACGTCCCCCAGGACTCAATATTTATGGATTGGTAAAACTAACATGGAATGGGGAGTTGACCAACATATCCAGTGTCAGGATCCTGTCAAAAAGGCCTTAAATTTGCATCATTACGGCACATGCTCCGGGGAGATGGTGGGGCTAATTCAAACCATGTCTGCACAGCTGCACACAGACTCCTCACAAACCCACTCACACACACATGTCTTTAAACTCGTATTGTTTTCACACTAATATCTATGTCATCAATGCAAAAAAATCCATCCCAAATGCTCAAGGAACGCATTTCTCTGACAGTTAAAAGGTGCGTTTTGTAACTTTTTGGAGAAGAGTCCACCACCTGCACGGCAAATTTCTCTGATCTGGCCAAGATTTAAAAACTTCTATCAGGTTATTCATCTTGTTTTCGGATTTATTATCTACTTACAAGTTCTGAGACTGCTTCATTCTAGTCTAGAGGGAGTTTATTTTAAGAGAACTTGTCAAGTAAAATGATCTTGCTGCACGGACAGATAATTTCACTATGTGTAAGTCATTTTTTGATAGATTTAAGTGTTTATATCTTATATTTTGGCAAAGCTTTTTGGCGTGGAGATGTTATTGCTATCTCTGTAAGGTTCCACAGTGAAGCATTACATATAAATCTAGCATTTTTTTCCCCAATAGTAAAATAAAAAGCTTAAGATCAGGTTAATACGTACATTTTAAGACCAAAATAACAAGGCTCATTGCAGTTACAGAGAGAAGGAGGACAGTTTTTCATTGCAAAGTCAATTGGAGAAAGAGTTGATGGAGCAGGAAGTGCCCCCATGCTCACTTCCTACTTGTACTTGTAATACAGGAAGTGCTCCACTGTGCTTTACACTAAATATTTGGTTAATTTCAGCCTTAGACTTGCCAATCTCAACTGTACCAAAGGTAAAAGGTCCCAGTCCAGTTTTAGTTCCGTGTTTAGTCCCAGTTTCGATAAGGCGTGTGCAAGTGAACGCTAACCGAAAAGCAGGATTTCACTGACCCCACACCTCCCGCTGTGACGTCACCGTTCGCTGTGTTTGTTATGAGTAGATGTGTCAATCAGCGATGTACAAAAGCTCTATTGTCCACGGACCAGTGCAGCAGACTTCCAGAAAAGCCTAAACTTTGCTCCGATACAGATCTGGAGCTAAACCCCTTTTCCCCCAATCCTACACGCTACAACAGCCCAATGCTGACTAAGCCTGCTGATCTGAGGTGAGTTTGAACCACACAAATGCTTTTAAACGGAGGATTAGGCGAAGGAACGCTTGACATAGGCCTGAGCCTGGGGCCAGCTGTTGAGTTAGCCATCGGGGTTTGTGCTTATACAGATTTTTACTTCAAATCCTTTTAAGAAAGAAAATGTTTATGTTTACATCCTCGCCGTGACCCCCTCTTGGCCTTTCTGGCTCAGGCATTCCTCCCATAGCAGTGACATCGAGCGCAGTTTAAAACACCAGGGGGATAGAGAAAACAAGGCCTAATCACAGCCACAGGCACCTCCACCAACAAAGAAAAACCTTCGTCATGGGCTGTTTCTCCAAGTCACAATCATTAAAGGTCCAGTGTTACACAAAATGGTTTCTTGTGAGCTTTAAGTCGTGCTAGAAGACCTGGAGTTGTGTTTTTTTTCATTCGCATACTGGGAGAAAGGCCTCAACCTGCCTGGGAATAGAACCTGCAACAATGGACCATTTAACTTCACACATTTGCAGGTTTATTTTAGGTCCTATATTACACAAAATAGATTATTGCGAGCTTTAGGTCATGTTATAATCATCAAAAACATATCTGGAGTTGTGTTTTGTTTTAATCAGAGAAAATCCTGAGAAATCCTGGATTATTAGTCTGTTTACATCTACATTTATAAGCAATTTCAAGCCTGAAAGTATCCAAATGATTCTAGTGAAGGAGTATGGAGTTTAAAAACACAGTAGAGCACTTCTTGTATTGTCAAAGCAGAATGTGTTCCCTCTGAGAGAAAAACTGAAGTTAGCAGTTAGATTTGACCTTTAGTTCAGTAGAGATTGGTAATCCCAGATCTGAAAGTATCCAAATGATTCTAGTGAAGGAGTATGGAGTTTAAAAACACAGTGGAGCACTTCTTGTCTTCCTCAAACACCTTCTTCCTTCTCAAAAACATACAATGTGAGTTGTGTTTAGCAGTTTTCAAGAGCTACCTTTCACTTTTAGTTTAGTAGAGATTGGTAATCCCAGATCTGAAAGTATCCAAATGATTCTAGTGAAGGAGTATGGAGTTTAAAAACACAGTGGAGCCACTTTTTGTATTGCCACAGCAGAAAGTTTTCCCTATGAGAGAAAAACTGAAGTTAGCAGTTAGATTTGACCTTTAGTTCAGTAGAGATTGGTAATCCCAGAACCCCTGAACCTAAATGATTCTAGTGAAGGAATAAAGAGTTTAAAAACACAATGGAGCACTTCTTGTGTTCCTCAAAAACCTTCTTCTTTCTATATGGAGTTGTGTTTTATTTCATTTACCTTCTATGTGGAGTTGTGTTTTATTTCATTTACATGTTTGAGTAATACTTTCTTAATCGTTTAGCAATATTCAAGAGCTACTTTTCACTTTTAGTTCAGCAGAGATTGGTAATCCCAGATCTGAAAGCATCTAAATGATTCTAGTGAAGGTGTCTGGAGTCTAAAAACACCATGGAGCACTTCCTGTAGTACCACACGACATCAGGAGGTAACGCAGAGTAAACAGAGAAACAACATTAGAACATAGCTCAGAAAACATCGTAATCCGGGCCCTTGAAGATGCACATAATTCAATGCAGAGTCGTAACCTTGTAGTAAAAAGTGGAGCAGTGGAGAGCTCTGGCTGTGAGCTCAGAGCTGGAGGAGATGGGTCAAAACAGGTCAAGCAAGTCCAGCTAAACAAACAGCGGCTATCAAAGAGGAAATGTCCGGTGCAATCTGCAAGTTTTCTCTTCACAGTTAGCGAACATCAAATCCCGAGGGACGGACGAGAGGTGCGAGGATCCAACTGTCAGAACAAAGCAAAAACAGGCTTTCTGCAATGATTTAAAACATATTCCGAATTTTAATCTGTATTTGAGCATTTGGGCTACTTAGACTTAAAAGGTTAGACGAGATGTGACTTGATTTATGATGTTTCCGACTGATTTTAACACCATTTAGTTTAAAAGGTTCATATTACCCTGTTTTAGATCTTCGTTTCCTGATCACAAACAGACCTGGAGTTGTATTTTGTTTCATTCTCACATTTTTAACACACAAACTCTGCAGATTTAGGCTGATTTAGTCCTTCTCTGAAACTGAAAACACCCCACTCCACCTTGTGATGTCACGTGGTAATACAGGAAGTGCTCCAAAGTGTTTTTTGTGTTTTTAAACTCCATACACCTTCACTAGACTCATTCATTTCAGTATAGAGAACTAAAAAGTAGGTGTTAACTTGAAAACTATAAAAAGTAGGTTTTAACTTGAAAACTATACCACTACATGACATCACAAGGTGGAGCAGAGCATTTTGAGCTTTGGATATGTACACAGAATAATAATAATAGTGGATTACTCGAGCAAAACACATCTCTGGGTGTTTTTGATGAGGTAACGGCATTAGTCAGTGGTTGCAGGTTATATTCCCAAGCCTTTCTGTGTAGATCTTGCATGTTCTGCCTGTGTCACGGTGGGTTTCTGGTTTACCACATCAACCGAAAACGTGACTAATCCTCCAGCTAGAAAGTAGAAAGTTAAAACCAGACTTCAGAACATCTACTATCCACGACGCGATGTGAGTTTTGTGCCATTCTGGAGAACTTTATAGCCATAGGAAGAACATTTTAATGGAAACAAACAGCAGAATGCGCTCCTACAGACAAATAATAATCCATTTTCTGTCCACTCGGAGTAAAGATGCGTTTTCAGTTGTCCAGTGCAATAAAAAGATCTAAAATAAAAAACAAAACATGCATATTTTCATCTATTTTTGCATAAAAAGTCACATTTTACTATTTCTTTACAGGAGGAGGTACAAAAGTAAGGTCTGGATTATTATTTCCTAGTATGTCAGTGCATTAAAAACAAAACAAAACATAAAACAATAACATCCAAAATGAAAAAAAAAGGTTTGTTTTCATGTATTTTTGGCTGAAACATTATCCGCATGTCTATTTCTTTACAGGAGGAGATACAGTCTGGTCTAGTTTAATATTTGTCTTTCGAAAAATGCTTCTATTTAGTCTTTTCTACCTCAAAAGTTACAGTGCGTGGCTTTAACTTCAAACTATTTTATTTCACGAAAGATAAAGCGTCTTTTGTATAACGATGATTCCGAAATGTGCGTCAATAAATTCTCTCTGGAGACAAAATAGCCATTACGTTCAGTCCGGGCCGAGTCAGACCCTGGAAAAGCTCTGCATGTGGTTTGGTCTCACAGCAATTAACCGCTATGGCTTTGGCTCCATCGTCTTTGCGCGACGTTTCAAATTGCTTCCCATGCAGCTATAACTCCTCTGTCCTCTTTGTCTTAATTACCTGTCACCTCTCAGACAGAAGAGACTCTACAGAAGACAAACACAGCCACAGATACACCCTCCACGTGGAAAGGACCGTGGGCTATGTTCACACCAGCTAAAACTGCTGGATAGGCAAAAAAGAAATGTCAAGGTAAAATATTCTATCTTATATTACGCAAAATTGACTCTTGTGAGCTTTAAATCATGTTAAAAGCTCAAAAACAGACCTGGAGTTGTGTTTTGCTTCATCTTTTATTATTAGTTTGTCTTCAAAATGCTCCGTTCCACCTTGTGATGTCATGAAGCAGCGTTTTGCAAGTTAACAGCTACATTTTTATCTTTTGTTCAGTTTAGATTAGGAAGTTTAAAGCTGAAATTACCCAAATGATTATAATGAAGGTGTATGGAGTGTAGAAAGACAGTGGAGCACTTCCTGTATTACCACATGACATCACAAGGTGGAACAGTGTATTTTCTATTTGAGAGAAAAATGCAGGGTTTGCAACTCCAGGTCTATTTGTGATGACGAAACAACATTATAACGTAAGGAAATAAAGTAATATGGGCCTTTTAAAGCTTGCAGACTCTTGCAGACTGACTAAACTGTGCAAACTTACATTTACTTTTGCTGAAGTAATACAAATACTACAAAATGTGGGTCCTGAAAGATTCTCAGGAGGTCCCCACTAGTTTTTAGAAAGAGAAACTTGACTAAACTGTGAATTCTGACAAAAAGGGAGGCATGTTAACTGCTTATATAATATCATTAGTGTTTCATATATTATAAAATGCTTTAATTATGAGACAATAGCTCCTCACCATGTCCATGTAGGTGCCTGACCCTCCACTGAAAAGTTACAAAATGCACCTTTAAATTTAAAATATAATAAAATATGACGCTATTTTCTGATGTTCTAATGTTCCGTCGTCACAAACAGACCTGGAGTTGTGTTTTGTTTCATTCACATGTTTAATGCACAAACCCTTGAGTTCTTCTCTTGAATAGAAAACACTCAGTTCCACGTTGTGATGTCATGTGGTAATACAGGAAGTGCTCCACTGTGTTTTTAAACTTTCACGAGAATCATCTGGATTATTTCAGCCAATCTCTGCTGAACTAAAGGCAAAAGTCAGATATTAACTTGAAAACTACATGACATCAGAAGGTCCAACAGAGCATTTTGAGCTTCGGAGATGTAAAAACCCTAATAAATCGTTGCTTAAACATGTGAGGATGAAATAAAACACAACTCCACATATGTTTTTGACAATAATCCAACCCAATCCACCTTTTAAACAGCACATTTTATAAGCATAACATTTCCAAAGTGCTGCACAAACAAATTAATACAATAAAAGATAGTAAATCATAAATAAAAACAATAAATAAAAAGTGTTAAAATGCATAAAGCTAAAAAAATTATATAAAAAATGCTCATAAGAGTCAATTTTGCATAATGAAGGACTTTTAAGTATTTTTTTTTTAAATATTTATATAGCTAGTTTTAGTGCTAATGTAAAGTCTATGGCCAGTGCTACTTGTTGCTGTGAAGTGCTCCGGACTCGAGCTAAACAGTAACTCTAATGGTTGCTAGGAGCTGCCATAGTGTATTTATGGAGGGATAGAGTTTCAGGCTTAGTCTCACATCAGGGCAGAGAGACCAGGTGACCAAAATGAGCACATAGGCTTAAGAAAATTCAAAACGTGCAAAAAGCGAGGAGAATGTTTCTGAGTAATGCGTCTCTCCTAAGACCGAGCTAGAAATCATTCGGGTCTTTCCATATTTGCGAAGGAATTAGTATGTAGTAAATTTAAAAGGACAAAGCAGCCAAACAACCTGTGCAAAAATATCAAGTTCTCTCTCTGGAGTCCAAATGTTACAATAAATGAAGAAATTGGACTGTAAAAACTGTCCTGTCTTCATCTGTTTAACTTGGACAAAAGACAATAAGATACATAGAGAGAATGTTGTGCAATTTTAATACATTTTCAGTGCTCGATGTTGTTAGTGAAAAGTGCATTGTGTAACTTTTGTGGCGGAGGGTCCGTCAAATGCTTGTTTCCATGGAGATTTCATTGTTATTGCTTTGTCTGGAATGTTTCATAGTATGGAATTAACCTTTCTGTCTTCATGGAGAGCATACAAGACCAAGTTACAAGGCAGATCTGTGGAGAGGCGACCCCGCTCACAGTCAGAATCCCTGTTTTTTTTAGGTGTTTTTAAGCAATGAAACCACCTGTAACTGAATAAATGTAAAGTAGAGCTGTTTAATGCCACACGATGAAACATTCCAGGCAGAGCAATAACATCTCTTTAAGTCAAACATTCCGCTGTTGCAATACATGAAGCGCTCCACTGTGTTTTTAAACTCCATACACCTTTACTAGAAACTTTTGGATACTTTCCGCCCCTGAAAACTTGAAAATTAGTGCTCTGTGACATCACAAGGTGGAACAGAGCATTTTAAGCTTTAGAGATGTCCACAAACTAATAATAAAAAGTTACTCAAACATGTGAATGAAATATTTTTGAGGCATAACATGTTTAAAGCTCTCAAGAGTCAATGTTGTGTAATATAGAATGTTTTAAAACTCCATTTCAATTGTATTAAATCCACAAATCACGATCTCTTCCTAAATATAATCTTCCTAAAAGCACAGAACCAGATGTAAGTGTATGTACGCGCTATATTAACACGTAGAGAATAGCATAGTGTATTACTGCGCGGACCCTTTACTCCACACTGCTGAGATTTTCATTACACCGAAGCCAACAGGGGGTGGTATGCATGCAGGGCCAGTGGCTTCCATTTGCCCTGTCCACTTAAATTAGTGGGGCCTTGCATCCAGCAGCATCTGGTTCCAATATGGAGCAGGCGGAAGGGTGGGTGCCTCTCTGTGCGGCGGAAAATACAGACTACTGTACCTTTAAATAGCCCTCAGGAGGCAGAGGACAGATGCTAAAGTCCTATCGCTATAGCTACAGATTCTTTGCAACTGGCTGTGTTTGGTAATAAAATAAATACATGCACGGATACTGAAACTAGTATGAACCGTAGATTACTCATTTGAACATTTTCTGAATAGTTTGAAAAAGAAAAAAAGGCATGATTATAGGAAAGCTGTACTTTTTTTCTTGGCGTTTTTTCTCCTCTGTATGGTTAAGGCCTGGAATGTTCCTTAGCATGGCATTTTAAACTGACATATCTTATATTTATTCCATTGCAGGTGTTTTAATTGTTTAAAAAATGTAATAAAATATGCATTCTTTTTCTGAGTACAGTAATCTGCCAACGCAATAACAAAATCACATTCAACTGCAAAAAATACCAATGTGATACTGAAATTGCTCTCAAATATTAAACCTTTTGCTTAGTATTTTTTAGAATTTGGTTTGAAATGTTTGTATCGTGACAGGACATATCTGCCCGAGCGCTTCTTCCCTTTGAAACAGGACAAATGTACAATTAAGTTGGAATGCCTGCAATGCTGTTTTCCAAGCGCTTGTTTAGAGCCCGAGTCCATACGCGGACGGCCAGTTTTCTCAGTCGGTCGGTCGCTCGGTTGGTTGGTCGGTTGGTGAGAGCTCCGCGGTATAGCTAGCGTGCACCGCCTGACCCTGCATTGCTGTATTTGGGTTAGCCTTGTGTTATTCCTCCAGCCAATTCTCTGTCAGCAGGACTCATGTGGCATAAATGCGTGGAGGAGATCTATACTCCGCCTTCTCTCGGTCTTTCTCTGTACAAGGAGCACTTACCCATAATTCCGAGCTTTCCATCGCGGCTATAATTCACACTGCACACTCTAAGTAAAGGGGCTGTCTGTAACTAGGGTGATTGCATGTTTGTCAAACAGACTGTCAATGCAATGGGCCCAGTTCAGTAGAAACATGAATGCAAAACATGTAGGAACGTATACACAGTGAGACCTACAGCGTTTGAACTGGAGTCACTGGACTGTACGAGAAACTTTAAAGGTATTACGCTTATCTCTGATCTGTGTTCTAATGTTGTGTCCTCATCACAAACACACCCGGAGTTGTGTTTTGTTTCATTCACATGTTTAACACAGAAATCCTGCATATTTAGGCTTCTTTAGTTCTTCTCTCAAACTGGAAAACACTCTCTTCCACCTTGTGACGTCATGTGGTAATACAGGAAGTGCTGCACTGTCTTAAAACTCCATACACCTTCATTTGGATGATTTCAGCCCTGGAACTGCAAATCAATACTGAACAAAAGGTAAAACGAGCTGTTAAAAACTACAGCTTCATGACATCACAAGGTGGAACTAAGCATTCAGTGTCAGAATGTTTCTGCTGAATGGACCTGGAGTTGTGTTTTGTTTCATTCATTCATGCTTGAGTAATCCTTTATTATTAGCCTGTCTACATCTCCAAAGCTCAAAATGCTCTGTTCCACCTTGTGATGTCATGTAGTGGTAGTTTCTAAGCTGACAGCTCCTTTTACCTTTACTTCAGTAGAGTTTGGCAAATCCAGGGCTGAAACTATCCAAATGATTCTACTGAGGGTGTATGGAGTTTAAAAACACAGTGGAGCACTTCCTGTATTACCAGATGACATCACAAGGTGGAACAGAGTGTTTTCATTTTAAGAACAAAACTCAGCCGGCGTTTGTCTGCAGGGTCTGAGTGCTAAACGTGCAAATGAAACACAACTCCAGGTCTGTGATGAGGAAACAATATAACATTGATTGAAATAGCCGAATATGCTGATTGAAATATAAAAATAACATTGCAAATCTCATCAATTCCTATATTAATGCAACATATCCAAACTGAGATCTAGTTTTCTTGCAACTTAGAAAGCAACTAAGTAAGAGCCGTGCTTAAATTACAGTGCAAAGATAAAACCCACATATATTGAACAAGAGGCATAGTAAATCCACATAGTTTCTCAGAGGAGGCCTCCCTGTGCAGAGCTGAGGGGGGAGTGTGAATAGCCATGAGGGAGTAGAACATGCAGAGTAGCACAGAGTGATCAGATAAGGCCGATGACAAGGCAGAGAGACATGATGACAAACTCCTGACAGCTCCGAACCCAGTCTCAGGCACAGCTCGCTGCTGAAATATGGAGCCCAGTGCACCTCCAGAGCACCAGCCCACCAGGTTTCAAGAAGCAGCATGAGAGCTGGACTTTCTGAGAACAGAAAACATGTTGTAAGGACGTAGAAACAGCACATTTGTCCAATCTGAATCTAAGGACATATTATTACCGTGGATGTGCAGTAAGTTCTGGAAGAAGCTAAGATATGTGAACACACACAGTGACTCCCTCTTTTCTGTATCACTAAAACACAACTCTGCCCACTCCAGTCCATCTTTCCCACAATCAAGGAATAATTCAGCTCCATAAAATGCTTCTCTATAAAAGAAAAACATATATTTATATAACTGTACACACAGCATAAGACAGGGCACAGTTCGAAAGAAAATCTGCAGCACCCATCAGCTCCCAGTGGACCTGGACGGCGTTGTGTTGTTTTCAGTGGCTTTTCAGTTTTTTTTTCTTCTGTATTCCTTTCTGTAAACTGGCCTAGCCCCACCCACTGCGCGACATCAGAAAGTCCTGACCAATCAGCTGATAAAGTGGAGCTGGGTTAAAAAGGTTCATATTGTCATATCTAAAAACATTTTCGTATAGTTATTGCTAATGTGAGCATTGTGTCACCATGGTAACCGAACACTCCACCATAGAAATACACAGAAATGCATGAGGTCACTGCAAAGTATTAATACAAGCCACAGAGCAAATAACATTACATTTGATCTGTTATTGACCTTTCTAGACAGCCAAGGTTGCCGTAACAACATTTACTGTCTTATTTTGAATAGTAAAATGCCAATTTAAAACAGACATAAAGCCTCGTATGACTCCTTTAACCTTCGTAAACACAATAAGAGCCACTGCCGCATAAAGAACAAAACAAGAAACACAAGCAAATGACGCCCACTTTTCTTTCTGATGATGTGGACTTGTTTGGGGGGTCCGTCACCTGCTTGTTTCTATGGATATGTCAGTGCTCTTATCTGGAATGTTCCACAGTGTCACATTAAACAGATCTAATTAACTTGGTAAGAGTTTAGTTTTTGCAGTGTAGAATAACATCCACAAATCCCCATAACAAAAAACAAAACCAAAAAAACACAATACCAGCCAGAGCCGAGCACCGCGCGCTCTAAAACAAGTGCTAACCACCAGGTAATTTCATTAAGTTGTGACTTCCTCTCTCTTCTTTCTTTACATGCGGAGGTCAGAGGTCAAGAGGATCTGTCAGCAGAGACAGAGAGGATTATGGGTATAGGCATTCCATTGGCGGCCATTACTGCCCTCTGTCAGCACCGGGGCTCTTCTGCCTCTGTCTCTCTGGCTCTTCTCTGGATCCTTTGACAGACTAAGAAGCAATTACTGTCACATTAAGAGCCCCACAGAATAAGGCCTGTCCCTGCCATTGCCGCTAATCCTCCTTATTTTAATGAAGCAATCCACTATTTAAGCAATCTCTTTCATGTATTTTTCATATTTGGCATTTCGCTGGGTTTCAAATGGCATCACAACAAGCGTCTTTTTAAGGAGAGCGTCTGCAACCTGTTTGTGTCTGTGGAGATTGTAATATCTTGGTTTAAATTGTATTGTACAGTACGGTATTAAACTAAACTGTACACTGCAAAAAAGCTTGGTCAAAATGTAAGATATAAACACTTAAATCTATTAGAAAACGACTTAAAACTAGTGAAATTATCTGTCCATGCAGCAAGATTCAAGTTCTCTTAAAATAAACTCCTTCTAGACTAGAATGAAGCAGTGTCAGATCTAGGTAGATAATAAATCTGAAAAGAAGATGAACAACCTGATTTAAGTTTTTAAATATCGGTTAGATCAGAGAAATTTGCCGTGCAGTTGTGATTTATTGCTTAAAAATATCTGAAAAAACATCCACTCTTACTGTGCGTGGGGTCGCCTCTCCACAGGGTTCCCACTTTTTCAAAATTTCAAAACTTTTCCATGACTTTTTCATCACTAAAGTGAATTTTCTATGACTTTACAGCATCTGCACATGTAAAATTGAGCTTTACTTTTAGGGCTAAATATGAAATGTGATCCCTTTCCACTCAACTTGTGGTATTATATATTTTTTTACATTCAAAATACGTGTTTAAACAAAAGAGCTTATTGTGGATTGTCATCAGTGTTTCCTGCAGAACATTTGTTAGTCCAGGTGGGTGGGAGGTTCTCCAGGATCAGAGACATGTGAAAATAATCCAAAATAATCATAATAGCATAATGAGAACTTAATAGAACGCTGTAGTTGCGTCAAAGAAATACAAAAAATTCATGACTTTTTTTTTTCAAAAACTTTAATTGAATTTACAAAGTTCCATGACTTTTCCAGGATCTTTATAACTGTGGGACCCTGGTTCTAACCTGGCCAGCAAGTCTCTGTGGGGATTCCTAAGTATTATTATTATTTAGTGTAAGCAAGGTGATTAATAAATGGGGAGAAAAGAGAGAGAAAAAAGGGGAAATAAAATTTTAAATGGGCCAAAAATGTAAATGGAGGGAGGCCTAGTGGTGTGATTTATACAGTACTACTATATTTTTGTTTTATTTCATTAATTTTATGGGTGTGTGTGTGTCTTGGGTGGAAGTGGTGGGTAGTTTTTCTTTATTTTTGTTAATTTGTTGGTATTGTTTTATGCTTTTGTGTTTGACTTTTAATGTTAATAATAATGTTTATTATTCTGTTTTGTTAAAT
>KN489430.1:0-11935 GCA_000787155.1 Scartelaos histophorus
ATAATAATAATAATAATAATGTATTGGATGTATATAGCGCTTTTCTAGCCACTCAAAGTTGCGTTATAATTTTGTCCAGTATTCATTCCACTCTGTTCTGTTAAGCTACCAAAGTGATGGGAGTGAGGCTGCTCCACACTATATTCATACTTGGCAAAATGGATTAAGTGTCTTGCCTAAGGACACAACTGTAATACAAGTCCTAACTAGGCCCGACCCTACTTAACATCCAAAAACAGATACGATCAGGCACTGGCATGCCGGTGGTATTGCCACACTACCATTTTATTTCTTGTTCAGATAAATAGCAGTGTGTTAAACCTATTTGTATAACTGAACTAAAAATTAAATTTGCAATTGCAATTAAATGACATATTCTACAGTTAGAAGGCATATGAACACAGACCTCTGCCAAGGTAATGGTTCTATCTTTATGTAGGTGTCCAGGCCTGTTCCTCTACTCTTTTCTCTTCAAGATTAAAATGGTATAGTAACTCAATCTGGAGTCTAATTTGATTCTTTTTGCTTATTTCATTCAGGTTTTGTGTTTATTCTCAAGAATTGAACAGGGGCAGTGGGGACAAAGGGATACACTAAATGTTCCCAATCTCTCCATCGTAATTGAAAACACACTTCCACAGTACCTCCACGTTACTTACTAAACCTTTGAGCACTTTAAGACCTTAGTCATAATAGGATAAAGATATTGTTCTCTGAGTTCTTCTTAATTTGTGATTTATAAGACCGCCCGAGCCGGGAGAAGAATAAAATGGATGTAAGAATATGAAACTATCAACAGTTCTATAAATTATGCCTTCTTTATAGACTAGAGTCACTGAGGACTTTGCAGCACACATGCATTGTTCCACAGGTCTCTGAGGGAAGATAAAGTGTTCTTCTGTGAACTTCACTCTCCCACTGTTGGAGGGCATACAGCCATCTCTATAAAACCAAAATCTTTTCCCATTCTGTTGTCTCAGCGCTGTGCCTTATGGTGTGAATTAATGTTTGAAATGTGGAAAGCGCATGCTAACTGTTCACAGACAATGCTTTTTTGTTTGTTTCAACCACCAAGAAAACCCCCCACTCACTCTAATTAAAAGATAGCACTCCATCCATGCAAAAATTACACAGCCTCAGAAGATAGAAATCTGCCACTAATTACATAATTACAAAGAGATAATTGAGTTGGAGATTACTCATAAAGGAAAAATACAGGCTTGGACCCCAAATGTGAATACCCTACCACACAACACACTTAATACTTTTATTTACTGAAATATTTATTTACCTGTCACAAGAACATTATGTTTTCAAATTAGGTTATAATTGCTTTGAATATTTCAAATGGACTGAGTGGGACCACAGTCTTATTATTTGAGGTTTTAATTACTCATACAGTATAGAAGGATCAATTAAAGTGTTATTTTAACACATTTAAAGAAAAGGATTGTGCATAATGCATGTGTTGGCATTTGAATGTAAAATAAGTTAACACAAACAAATGTGCAACAAATTCACATGCATTTCAACTGTAATTCACATGGTAAATTTATTAATGATTATGTATTATCAAAGCCACCATTATTGGTCATGTCCATAAGAAAGATAGGATAAAAACTATATGAAACATTTGTATTATTAATATTAAAATACAAAGACAATATTAATGAGAAACGTTCATCCATATGCTTGATATATTAAACCATAGATCAGCTTCTAGAAAATGTAAAAGAATTAGACCAAAACAAAGACCCGGCCAATGATATGAAATAGTGCACAGCTTTGGTCATGTAATCAAAAATTAAAGCATTCCTGATGCGAAGGGATTTGGGGGGTAAGGCACGACCATTAATTTAAATCTGCATATATTAGCAGTGGTTAATTCAAAGGTTGAGCTGTGTGTTTTGATAATTTTGGCTTTAATAAATATTTAGGCTTTGATATAGTGATTGTCCTGTGGCAGGCTGTGTGGGGCAGAGAGGAGGGCGCGAGGCTGCACAGTCTCGTGGCTCTAATGAGAAGGTCAGAGCGCACTAATTATCTCAGGCAGAGCAGAGGCACCCTTCAAAAGGACCCCAGGAAATCTGCCGCTCCACACAATCATGGGCCCGGACATAAATGCAGACAAACGCAATTACACTTTTATATAGAGCAGGTAGCAACTAGTAATTATGTCCTCTGTTCTGCACACTGACTATTTCTAGCCCTGGTCAGCCATTTTAACAGAATAATGCACATTAAATATTATTTGTGTATGCGTCCAACAACAGTCTGTCAATGTATCATTACTGGGCCACTGTGGAAGAGCTGTGTGTGAGTTTTAAAGCATACACACATGCAGTTCAACCATATAATATAATACCATTATAATCTGTGTTCTTCGAAAGAGTCTGCCTATTATCATAATGTGTGTGTTCTTAGACAAAGAGCAGCATTTTGAGCGACGCAGACATGCAGAGATAGGGGTTAAAAATACATGCAGCTTACTTCACCTTAAAGCTGACATAAGTGAAACTTGGGATGTTTGTGTTTAGAGCAGACTGCAGCTGTCCAGAGAATGCTGCTCCATTAATGTACAGTTCAAGGACTGGTTTGTTCATGCTATTTATGTTCAAGCTCCTGTAGGCAACATAACTATCCGTACACTTTTTGAGCTGCAGAGACGGGGTGGCTGCAGAGACGGGGTGGCTGCAGAAATGACTTCAGTGAAAAGCTGACACAAGGAAGGCTGGTGTGTTCATATTATTTAAGTTCAAGCTGTAAACCATACCAAATATGGAATCCAAGTCATGTAAAGTAAATGACAGTATATATGTGTGCCTGCAGACAGGGGGCTGCAGAGATGTGAGTGGAGAGTCCCCAGAGGTGAACCTATATTTCTGTTTAAGCCAAATGAAAGGAACCATATATTAAATTGCATCTGGACTTCCAAACTCTTGTTTTCATCGCCTCCTGAAAAGCTGACCGTATACTATACCAAACTCTCTCTCACACCCTCTCATTCTGCAAAACCAAGGACATAAACACTTTTTCTTCTTATATTAACGTCGGCTGCACAGATGCCAAATGCCTCTCCTTATGACCTAGGCGCTCTTTATAATGACAAACTGTATACCTCCTGAACTCCCATGCTCCACTTAAAAACATCTGTGTCTTTCTCAAGTTCTCCACCCTGGTTCACACTTCCAACATCTCAAAGCCAAAGGATGACAACTGCGACCGCAAAACAAAACCGGACTAACACAAAGATATGTGCAACTAATGTACAACTAATCTTAACCTTCCATCTTAGTCGTCCCTGAGCTCTTTCTCATATCAAATTCATTATTATATCATCTTCCACTGCCGTACTTGCCCACCGCAGTCTTGTCACCTCCTGGATTGATTATTCTCTCCTCTCCCTAAGAAAGCTCTCTAGAAACAGCAACTTCTTCAATATTTTGCAGCAACTTTAAAACTCTCCTCACCACATTCAAAGCAATTCATAAACTGGCTCAACAGTACATCTCGGCCCTCGTCCATACTGCTACTCCTCTCGCTCTCTCCACTCCTCTTTTTCTCTCTAGCCTTCTGTCCCTTCTGCCCGCCTGGTCACTATGGAGGGCAGAGTATTCAGCTGCTCTGCTCCCCAGCTCTTGAACTCATCTGCCCTGCACAACATTGATTCCCTTCCTTTCTTCAGATCCACACTCAAAACTCACCTGTTCAGAGGATCCTACACAACATAAACACTACACCATCGTTCAGTTTTGTATTGTATTGTGTGTTTTATTGACCCGTTTTTATGTTTTTTAAATCAACCTGTACAATGAGCATATGAAAACTGAAAGCAAAGTGTCATAGATAGAAATATTATTAACTTGGTCTGATAGGTCTGATAACAACACAATCCATTATCCTGCTCTTCTGACTCATTTGTCTCAGGACTGGGTGTTCACTGGTCCCTGATGCAAAAATATAATAAAAACGGAAATTAAAAGCATATGGATTGCCTCTTAACTACCCAGTGGCTCCCAGTAAATTGCCTGTAAATTAATCTAATTAGCAAAGCCACAGTATGAGTCAGTGCTCGCTGTCACTGAGACTAAAGCATCTTCTGTAGTTCACAGTGGAGCCCAGTATTGAGAAATAAAGTAACAGAAGTTTTGACATTTTTGGCAGCCGTGGGCAATGAATTAAAAAATAATGGGGGCGGGGCGAGGAGAGTAAACAAGCTACAGTAGATCTTGCGTGAGCATGAAAAGAAGGCAAACATGCTGTACACTTTGTACCAGCCACTTTTGACCAAGAGACTGCAGAAGTGATGCTTAAAGAAGTCCCGTTAGTACGTTTGAACGCATCCTACCAAACACACTATCCTTATATATCTTGTTCCTCCACAGACAGCAAGAGCATTTGACATGTTTTGGATTACACCAGAGACCACTTTCCTTGCAGCTGCACAAGAAAAACTTACAAGCCATGGCACAGAAGTACAATCGCAATGTGGAAGACAGCATCAATTTTCCAGCCTACTTGAGCCTGGGTCACCGTGGAGTAACAGTACAGGCACCAGATGAAACATTTCTCTTTCTTCAGCTGCTCCTGCCTCACTGCAGCGTTTTATCAATCGAACACAACCCCGTGTGTCCTCCACCTCTAATGGATTCTACATGACAACAGGACAAGAGCAGGGCCCTCTGCAAACTCGACAGCCATTAGACAGTTAAAGTGGGAAAGGCCGATGTGTATTTGTGGGTGGCCACAGAGTTGAACTTTGCTGTGTCCTTTGGCAAGGCACTCTCCTTGACCAAATTAGATGTGTGAGTGTTGGTTGTGGTAAGAGTGGCCCCATGGCGCAGATTGGGAGTCTGGTTTTCAGCAGACTGCCCCAGGACAGCTGTGGCTACAATAGAAGCTTACCACAACCCAGTGTTTGGTGTATGAATAATGCACTGTATTTGTATATAAATCCAATGCAGTATTATTAAGAAACCAACAAGAATTATACAACGGTGTGATGAGGGTGGATCACTTTGGACGAGCCCCCAATTTGCTCTGCTAAAGGGAGAAGAAGAGGCCCTGTAGACAGTACTTTTACTTAACAAGTACACATTTGTTCAGGATGTACCTTGAGCGATACATCACAACAGGACAAGATTGCTGGCCTGAGATGACAACCTCTAGTCAGTGGGTGGGGGAGGGGCCAGTGTGGGGGGTATAACTGATGTGTCGCGTGGCGCTCCGGGTCCCGTGGGTGCCCCTCCGATGGATCCACTCTGACAACCGTCTCACTCCTGTCTCTGCTGTGTCCCTGTCAGCCTATTATCATGAGGTCCTGTATGTGAACAGTGGAGCATTCTGGGAAGTGGTGCCGCATAAAAGAATGATCAGGCAAAGCTTTCAGACATAAGTCATCTGCACTGGCAGCCTCTTTGTTGAACAAAATGGAATTGCGGCTGTCGTGAGAGGTGCACCTGTTGAGTGTCCTGGTGGAGACACAAGCACTCGTACTTGGCATTATGGCCATTATTATTTATGCAGCGCTGTCATCTAATAATGCATGTGTCTCTCACTGGAGCACTTCCTGCCAGCTCAGAGTCATGGAGAGAGCCCCTGGTTTTGTCACATGAGGGTGTTGTCTGAACTAGTCACTTCCACTCGCACTGATATAACACATCTGTGGTGCTGAGGAACTTTTGACTCTGATGTTTGGGCCAAGGCTTGAATAAAAATCCTTCAGGGCACAAGCAGACCTCATTTGTCCTGCATAGAAGTGTCTTTTTCTGAAGAAACGATAATAGCCATTTCATTTGAGGAGAGAGTTCCACATTGGTTAGAAAAGATAGAAAACATTAAAATGCTATAACAAGACTCATAATACATACCTTAACTTAAGTGTTATCCAAGGACTTAGAAAAACACTCAGTCTTCCAGATTAAAAGTGTTAAGGTACACAATATGAGGCTTATTATTGCTTTCTATGTTATTACAGTACCAGTTATTTATTGTTACATAACCACTATTTTGTAATTAATTGACATAGATCTGTATGTATTATAATGGAACAGAATAGCATGTTTGAATATTTAACTCTTAACCCCCCCATCTTTACATAAGGTAAGCATAATGACACATGTTCTCTAACTTGACAGACAAAAGAAGCCCTACTCAGCATGTATGACTTAGCAGAGCATTTCCTGTGCGCTGTGCGCCCGGCACATCAGAACCTCTCTTTAAGGGTTAAGGGCATTGTTCACTTATCTCCATGATAGGGACATTTTTTATGCAAGAGCGAGCCCTGATTAGAGGGTGAGTTTTAATGACAAGTAATTAGCCAACCTCTTTAGCCTTGGCGTAATGATCAAACGAGCTGTCATCGTGTATACCTGATACAATGATCCTCTCACCCTGATATATTTTATTCCTGTGCAATTATGCGGCCCCCACTGCACCACGTGTGTTTATTGCCTGGAGCACACATGTCAAATTAAAGTGCACCGTATGCACCTGATATTTAATTATTGCCTGCTGCAGCACTGTGCACAATGGGAAAATGTCAAAGGCGGCAATCTACACTACTTCAAGCCGCAATTGGTAGCGAGCGATCAGGAGCACTCACACAGACAGGCACGCGCAGAGAGGAATTTAAATATTGAATATGAATGGGAAAAATATCTCCAGTGTCTATGCTTTAGTTGAATCTTTATTGCTTTCTGTGTCATTGTAAAGGAGATCTACAAAATTGCATTTCAGACTATACGGGCTTTGAGAAGAGATTACTCATTGAGTGTCTGTATCGTAGTTTCCTTTTCTTTTTCCTTTTTTTAGTTGGAATATGGTTTTTGTGCTTAAAGATTTGCAGAAGGTCTCAACGTTGTGAAAACTTATGTAACTAAAGTAAAATGAGTACTGAATGGAACTGGTACATTAATATAATTTTGGCTGCTAAAACCATTTATGCTTTTACCTC
Source organism: Scartelaos histophorus (assembly GCA_000787155.1). Lineage (NCBI taxonomy): Eukaryota > Metazoa > Chordata > Actinopteri > Gobiiformes > Gobiidae > Scartelaos > Scartelaos histophorus. The sequence continues at coordinate 6,956 of KN489430.1, forward strand.
TACTTACCTCTGCAAGTTTTATCTACTCCAACTGCTGTTTCTACATCTGATGTCTACATCTACAGCTCCAAACATCCCAAACATTTTACTTACATTTTTTGGGAGCGTGTGTAAAATATGAAAAAATTTTAATTTGTCAAAACATTTTTCTTGATAGCAAAATAATTTACTATAAAAATGCAAATTTATATAAATATTAAGGCACACGACTGGAATAGCAAGTGTTATTAACATAAAAAGCTGAAAAACATTACGTAAAAAGTTTTCTTCTAGATGTTTTAACGAGATTTAAAAATGCTATATATTTTTTTGTTCTAATCATACTTTTGTTTGATAAATAATAAGCAGATGCACTGTGTAGTGAGACTGCGTGGCTCTGTGTGTTTGCACTAAGTGTCTCTGTGGTTTCTCAAAAGTACACCCAGCTCTAACCATTACATTTTTATGGATAATTGAATTATTTGACAGACCATGAAAGCCGACTTGTTCTGGCATTAGTCAGAGATAACTCCCAGGTCTTTGTCTCCGCTGCTGTGCTTTGACAAATTTACGGCCGCACAAAATGTGATCCTGATTATTCCGACTCCGCTAACCCACTGTTTACCCCATCTTTTATGAACTGAAATAGCTGATTTTTAATTGCCTTATTCTTCCCATTTATTCAGAACGCAATACTGTGGTCAGGCGTTAAGTGTTTAATTCTTTCCGTTTCCTTCCTGCACAGAGCCAAGTCCTGCTCAATTGATGTTCAAATGTGTTGGTCTCCTAATTATACACTTCTTCACAACAGATTGTCAGGTTGGCACTGTTTCATAAAGTACTTTTTTTCTGAAATTGCACTGAAGATAAAACATGAGTTAGTGGAAAAAGTCAACGACAGAATTCATGAAACTTTAGATACTGAGAACTCTAGGAATGTGCTAGTGGATCCCGTATCTTGTTTCAACCAATTTTTTTTGTTCTGTTTTGTTTGTTTATTGTTTTTCTTACTTTAATATTTAGGTCAGTTGTTTCATTCAGTTATATTTATTCAGCAAAGCTTATGATAACTGTATTTTGGTATTTTTTTATTTACTTTTTTCTCTACAATTGCTCAGTTTTATTAAAAGGATTTACTCCTGACCTAAAGGGCTCGTATTACGACATTTTCTGATCTATGGTATAATGTTATTACCTCATCGAAAACATACCTGAGTTGTGTTTTGTTTCATTCACCCTGCCCTGAGTTCATCCTGTTCCTCCTTGTGATGTTATGTGATAATATAGGAAGTGTTTAAAACTCCTGCACACCTTCTTTTGAAAGATTTGGATCATTTTAGCCCTGGAATTTTTAATTTCTGAACAAAAAAACAGGGGAAAAGTAGCTGTTAACTTGTAATCTATTGCTTCATGACATCACAAGGTGGAACAGAGCATTTTGAGCTTTGGAGATGCAGGATTTTCAAGTTATATTTTGGAGGAGGTAACAACATTCGAACGTGGCTGAAAGCTCACAAGAGTCAATTTTATGTACTGTAGGACCTTTAAAATATCTGTGAGTTTCAATGTACATTTGGGAGCATTATCTTTGCCATTGCGAGACTTGACCAGTGCCTTGGCGGAGGTATTATCCTGTTTACTATGCTCATATTTTCCTGTGCTTTCCGTTGATACAGTGTTCTTTATGGAGTGTTTGCCTAGACTTTGCCCTGTAGTGTACTCCAGCCCAGAATACTGACATTGACATATTTTGATGGGATGGCAAAGGCAGCATTCTGACTGTTTTATGGACTGGGCTGTTTTATGAATCGTCTTGATTAAAATATTAATTGCTGCAGCTCTGGTGAATTAGTGAGGTGACATGGTGGGGGATGATTGACTTAAATGTCCCCTCATGTGTTTGTGTCACATGCAATAAATCTGAGCTGAAATATGAATTTGCTCCAAGTTCGGGGTCGGGCCTTGTAAACTATTGTGATTTAGGAGATCTGACACTGGCCACTGGTCCACCAAAGCCATGGGAGAGTACGTGGGCTAGAAGTAACTCGCCCGGTCTGTACACGAGAAAAATACCGTTACTTCAACCCACTTCCAACACTGGCACAGTTGTGGCACTGTAACACCTCATAAGTTATGTCTGGTTGGAAACATGATTTATGGAAATGTGATCTGTTTTCATTTACTAAACATAGCCAGACTTAGAATAAGATTTATTGCTATTATCACTCAACATTAATGCCAGTTTTTTGGTTCAAACAGAGCACTCATAAGAAATATACTAAACATACTAAAATGTAATAATTTTAATAATAGGCAAGGATTAAGAAAAACTACTACACTACACTTACACTACTTGTTTAATTACAACCATAGCTTAAATGAAATTCACCAAAGTTCTTATAGGAGTGCAAATGCAAGAAGCAGCAACTTAAAAGTGCAAAAATGCATAGCACAATCAGATGGTCAGTGCCCAAATCTTCTTTAATTTTAAGATTTTTGCAAATCTTAAAATTTTTGCAATTTTCAGATTTTTTTGTAAGTTTGCAAAAAGACTTCATCAGATCATTTCTTTTGCTTTTGCTTGCAGTGTACACACCCTACACGTGTCTTAAAACTTGAAACATTGCTTATGGCAGAATAACTTTGAGATGAACCTGTCCTGCCCCTGTCCTCACGTCGAACCCCAGAGAAAACACAACACCTGCCGGCCCTGTCACAAATGTTGATTGATGTTTTTAGTTTACAGAGATAATGAATTGTTTAAACGTCCCAGTGTGTGGAGCTCATTTACAGTCATTTATTGTGCTCCTTGCCAGGGGGAGGAGCACCGCCGATGCCCTGCTCATGTCTGTGTTCATTTAGAAAGAAGCTAATAGTTGAAGTTGGCATTGGACATTAAGCTATCCTCTTTAATTACACATGACTGGTTCTTTATGGTCTGGCCATTCTTATGCTGGAACTACTTTGTGAAATTGGGCTTGAAATACAAGTAGGATAAGCAAGAAACGTAGTCCAAATTTACCCAAAGATTTTTCTTTTTATTGTTTTTTGGCTTAAGTTTCAAAATTCATACTCAAGCCTGGCTGAATTTTAATTGAAATCCAATTGTCTTAAATTGGTAAAAATCTGATTGTGTCTTTATAATTACTACAGTCAATTCTCTACAGATAAAAGAGATGAGATTTGGAGCAGAATTCAGACTTTACAGGAATACACTGAGCTATTTTTGCGTTAAATGACACTGAAATACTGAGATATTTTTTTTGTAGAAATAAAATAATACAAAATTTTGACGTATCAGAACAAATCATGATATATTTTGCATTTGCCATGTTCAGTCCTTCCAAAATATGTATGGTGTTTAAACATGGGATAATAAACAAGAACCAATACTATGTGCCTGTATTAGATGACAAACTCTTAAAATGATGATCTAAATGAAGACATGTAGTTGTTGTCCACAGTTTGTTTGGATGCAGGAAAGTCCTTGGACATTGAATACATGACTGTGCATTTTCCCACTGCCTTAAGAGTGTGTGAGTGAGTAATTACTCTTTTATGCACATGCAGCGTGTATATAAAACCTTTAACAGAGAAGAGCCACGCGGTCAGCCCCGAGCGCACTACAGCGGGAGAGCACCTGTTCACTCCACACAGCTCAGGAACGCCGTCTGGGGAAGGGGGGCGGTCCGGCTGACGGTGCCCCTGATGCCAGTATAACACAGATGTTGTAGTGTTGATCCAAAACCACAATCACAACATATGGTAATTGCTGCAGAATTATTTCTCTGGCCTGGGTTCTAACTAGGGGATGATAAAATGAAGAAGTCAGGCTCGCGATGCTCTGTGGAACCAACAGCTGCCAAATGTAAGTACAGAGATGTCAGGAGAGACGGGAGAGAGGGGGACATCCGGTAAAGACATCAGGACTTGCGGACATTACTATAGCGCTGTGCAGGTGAACAAATATGCAGATGTATTGTAAAAGCTGGGATGATTTTAAATGCGTTGAAATTGTGTTCACACAATCACGTCCTTAGTTTAAACCGGTTTAGTCCTCTTCTAGTCCTCACGGGTTAGTCCTGGTTGAGTTCTTGTCGAGTTTAGAAGTATGAATGGGGAGATACTGGCAATGAAATACCTTTTGTGTCACAAAATTAAACATATTTTTCATTTTTGAGTCATAAAACTGTCTAATCTTGCAATATTGAGTTCATTCAATTTGTCAGATGTGAGAAATAATTTTTGAAAAATACTTGTACAAGAAAGGTTATTGGAGTAAATGTATTACTAATGTTCATTGAGGATAAATTGAAAAAGCACTTATATTTACGGAGATTGTAATTCGTAGACATTTTTTTGGTTTCTACTTTCCAGACTCAGTACTGTTGCATTCTTCTCTCTTCATCTCTGTATTTGATCATCTGGGCCCCTCTCCTTTAACATGCTCAGCGACTGTAAAATTGAGTCAAACCTGTGTGCGCACTATAGGCAACAAAACACCAAATATAAAACCGCTTTTAAAAATGTCTTGTTTTTTCCCCATATTCAAATACATGTTCTCATCTGATCTTTTCCCATTTATTCCGGATGCCAATGACTTTCATATTTTCTCCCCTTCGCACAAATGCAGATACTTATATTTTCTGTGCACAACGTGTCAAATTGAGTCATTTCCAGTGTTGTTGAGGCACATCTAAATAGTTAGGGTCTTGTGAAGCATTCAGCAATCTCCACAACCAGCAGCAATGCATTTCATCTCCCTCACACAGGCGTGCCCCAACCGCCTCCCAGATATTCAATCACTAAAGCTGTTTCTTAATTGTAAAATGTTCAAAAAATGTGCTTGTTTTGCTTTGGCTATTAGCTTTTTTTTACCCTGTGAGTGTGGAATGTGTTAGGCTTGAATTCAGCCATTATTCGTCAATCGCCCAGAAGCTGCTGTCGTGGCTTGCTTAGAAAATAATGTGTTTTTTTTTTTTTTTTTTTGTGTTTTTTAGT